>ML813272.1:55867-77555 GCA_009831015.1 Picea engelmannii | reverse complement strand
AAGAATCACTACATGTATACATTGATAAACAATTCACATATTACATAAGCATATAAATGATAAAATAGTTTCCTATTAAAATTCTCAGTCATTAACTGTTGGAATACTGAGAGGGGGTGTGAATCAGTAATAGAGAAATTTAATCCTTTTTAGCCATATAATGCAAGTGTTATATCAGTGTAGCACTATCATCTAATAATTGCAGAATAAATAAAAAAAGAACAAATGAGCAATCATACACATACACAGTACACTGGTGTTTTTACGTGGAAACCCAAAGCAAGAGAAAACCACAAGAATGATTTTTCTTATATGTCTTGAAGAATTACATTCATTGGAAGCACCGACTTCCTTTTTTTTCCAGCTACAACTGGAAGGAGGCTCCACCCGCCTAGTTTCTCAAGCTACAACCTAAGGGAAGCTCCAACTCCCGAATTCTCTGGCTACAACTAGAAGGAGGCTACATCCCCCTAAGTTCTCCGGCTACAACCGGAAGGTGGCTACAACCACTTGTCCTTGCCACATCCAACCGCCCTGAAATATAAATTTGAAATGTAGACAATCTGTCATTGTCATAGAATCAACCACTATCACTGTCAACCTGTCACTCTCCACCTATACCAATAACCTTTATCAACCTGTACCAATCAACCTGCACCAAACAACCTGAACCAACATGTACCATGCATCAACCATGCATCAACCTTGACTCATGAATATGTACCAACATCATCAAATATACACCTTATGTATATGCCAAATCATGAACTATACACCTCATGTATGTGCCAACTCATCAACTACTTGTCTCAACCATGTACCCAACATGTACCTCAACCATATACCAAAGACAAACACCAATATAACCATCAAAAGTTATCTAACAATTCATCACTCTATCCATAAACCAAATACCATAAAATCTTACATCAAACCATGTGACACAACCTTACTATACTCTAGCCTCAAGATAAACCAACAACTTCGGCAACACATCACAACCAAAATACCAATACCCATATGCCAAATACGAACAACAAAATACCAACTATATCCCTCAACAAATGTGATATATGTAGCAATACTGAACATCCAATACCATCTCAAGAGCTAAACCCTAGCTCACAAAACATACCTCAAACAAGATGTACCATATCTCTCATAAATAGACCCCAACCATGTTGCTGCCATGATTTTTCTGTCGCATTTTTTCTATTGCGATTTTTCTGCCATGATTTTTCTGCCGCACTTTTTCTTCTATAATTTTTCTGTCGCATTTTTTATGCCGCGATTTTTTTGTCGCACTTTTTCTATCACAGTTTTCCTACCACACTTTTTCTTCTACACTTTTAATACTGCAATTTTCCTATCGCACTTTTTTTTCCACACTTTTGTCTATTAATAATACCTTCCCAAATAACCTTTCACAAAATATATATTCAATGATATTCAATAGGTTCAAGTGTGATTAAATGAGAGAGGATTTCTTCTTATTTATACTTTCATGTAACATACCACTTTCCTTATTTTAGGGAGTTCTCCATTAACTTTATTATTTAAATAATTTCTTTTACAAACACTTTGACTACTTTGACCTTTTGGGGCTTCTAGATGACTCATGAGGGTTCTCCAACTTCACATAGCCATAACTCTCTAACCGTGAGGAGTTATGTGACGTTCCACATACCACCAGAAATGGCATGACATGTACTATCCATATAGAATAGTATTACCTGCCAATATATCAAAACTCATACCATTATCCATCAAACAAACTTGGTTCCTTTACCTAAACCTTTGTGCTACCAGAATTCTCTACCAGACTTTCTTCAAGGGTTGAAATCAATGACAACCAACCCAATTAATCAAGAATTTCCCTCTTTGGCATTGATGGAAACACAATGATGCATACTGAAGTGATCTCATGAAATATTGAAGTCATATCACTCATTCTCCCCTTTTGACCATCGCTCCCCCTAGAACCATGCCTCTATGTTCTGCATCTCATAAATCTCTCCCCCTTTGTCACCAATGGAAAAGGTATCTTTCCATCCGGGGCTTCTCCCCCTAACTGAAATGTCCTTGGGGATACTCGCCTTGACTGAACTCTTTCTAAAACTGATCTCCTGACTTGAACTGTCCTCTTTATGGTGCTTCCTCGTGTAAATCTAAGACACATAATATAAGCATTCAAAAGAATTCATTTTGGAATAGAAATCACTCTGAGTCTCTAGATAAGATACTCAAAGGCTTCCTGTGGAAGCAGTTTTGTAAATATGTCTTGCACTTGTTCTTTTGTGCCCACATATTCAACTCTGATGTTCTTCTATGCAACTTGTTCCTGTAGAAAGTGATACTTTATTGGAATGTGCTTTGTCTTGGAGTTCATTACCGGGTTCTTTGAGATACTGATGGCACTTGTATTATCACAATAGATTGGGATGGGTTCATCATACTCAACCTGTATATCTGGCATAGTTTGTTTCATCCATAGAACCTGTGTACAACATGTTGTTGTTGTAATATACTATGCCTCGGTTGTAGATAAGGATATTGATGATTGTTTCTTTCTTAACCATGATACTAAACACTCACCCAAGCAGAAATATGCTCCATTGGTGTTTCATTGGTCATCAATGCAGCCTTCCCAATCTTCATCTTTGTAGGCAATAAGTGATAGATCCTTTATTTTTGGATACCACAATCCAAACTCTTTTTTTCCTTTGAGATATTTGAAAATCCTCTTCACTGCTAATACATGTGATTCATTTGGTGTTGCTTGAAATCATGCTAGTTGTCCAACTTCCTGCATTACATCTGGTCTGGATGTTGTAACATATAGTAAGCTACCAATTATTGACCTGTATTTCCTCTGTTCTGTAGACTTTGAATCATCATCTTTGATCAACTTGCAACTGGTTTGCATAGGAGTGGTAACTTGTTTGAAATCTTCCATTCTGAACGTCTTTAGAATTTCTCTGATATACTTAGTTTGAGACATAAAATTTCTTGGTTTCTTTGACGTATCAGAAGACCTAGGAAGAATGATAGTTCTCCAAGTAATGACATTTGAAATTCATTCTGCATATCCTTTGCAAATTTTTGGCTTAACCTGTCATCAATACTTCCAAAAATAATATCATCAACATAAACTTCAATTAATAAAATACTATTTTGATTTACCTTGATGTAGAGGTTGTTGTCTGCACTTCCTTTTCTGAACCCTTCCTGTTGTAGATATTTATTCAGTCTAGAGTACCATGCTCTAGGAGCATGTTTTAGACCATACAAGGCCTTCTTCAATTTACACACATAATATGCATTCTCTAACAACTGGAATCTTTCTTGTTGTTCAATGTAGACTTATTCTTCAAGTTCCCTGTTCAAAAAAATTGATTTCACGTCCATCTGATACACTTTAATAGTCTTGGAGCACGCATAAGCTAGGAGCAATCAGATTTCTTCCATTTTGGCAACTGGAGCAAATGTCTCTTCAAAGTCGATTACTTCAACCTATGTGTATCCTTTACATATCAGTCTAGATTTGCTCCTTGTAGCCTATCCATCTTCATTCAATTTATTTCTGAATACCCACTTTGTGTCAATCACATTCTTATTCTTTGGTCTTTGAACCAATTCTCAAGTGTCATTCTTCTCTATTTGATCCAATTCTTCATCCATGGCCTTATTTCAAAATTCATCCTTGTTGGCCTCTTCAAAACTTTTTGGTTCAATCGTAGATGAGAGTGATAGGTGCATTTGTTTTGGTGAATGGATTCTTCTTCTAGTCTCAACTCCTGCATACTTGTTTCCAATAATCTGATCTGCAGGATGATTCTCATGTGATCGTTCACTAAGTGTCTTTGGAGGCACTTGTTGATCTTACTCTTCTACTTCTGTTTGATCCTCTTCATCCTCCCCTTCTACTTATTCTTCATCTTTTGTTTCTTCTTCGTAAATTTGTTCCATTGATTCATTTTTTTCTTCCTTTACTTCACGTCCACCTGTTTCATCAATTTTTACATTGATGCTTTCCACAACTTTGTTCAACCTCAAATTGTAACACTTGTATGCTTTCCTTGTACTTGAGTAACCAAAAAGTACTCCTTTGCCCACACAAGAGTCAAACTTTCTCATTCTTCCATCTTATCTTTTGATGTAGCATTTTCTTCCAAATACTCTGAAGTGCTTCACATTTTTTGGTCTTCCTTTCCATAGCTCGTAGGGAGTTTTTTTAGTGTTGTTTCTGAGCATTACTTTGTTTTGAATCTTAACCATTGTATGCATTACATGTGTCCAAAAAATATCTGTCAATTGGGAATCCATTAGCATTGTTCGAGCCATTTCCTATGTAATTATCATCCATTACGATAATGTTCCTTTGTCTCTGAACCACTCTTTGAACCAATCTATGAATCCATGCTCTCGTCCATACTGTCCAAGACTCTACTTTCACAACTATCCATAACGTTGACCCATTTATCACTATACTATCATGAATTCTTGATTAATCCATCAAATTGTACTTCTGCTAATTGAATGCTTTGTATATGTCTTCTCAAACTCTGCAAGTTACTCGAAGGATGGTTCTTTGGTCTATCACAACTATCACATAGACTCCCCATGTCTAAAATTCATATTATCTGGGAGTCTCTAAGTCGGATGGCTCAGAAAAAATATTGCTCTGATGTGTATTCATCATCATCTTCATTGGTAGATTCATCATCATCTTCATTGGTAGATTCATCATCAAATTCATTGGTAGATTCATCATCTCTCTAAGCTCTGACTTCTTTCTTTCTGTTCGTGGATTCATCTTTCACTACAATGCCTGAAAGTACAATCTCTTGAACATGTTCCTTATTTACCTGTCCTTCTTTTCTTTCTTTCATTTTCCAAACCTTTATGTATCTGACATCTTTCCTTTTCTCTATAAAATTTTCTCATCTCGTTTTATTGCCAATCTTGCGATCTCTGGGACCTGGTATTTGTTCACTCATTCTTCATGTTTTCTTATCCACACTTTCTTACATCTGATATCACTGTTCTCTTTCATGGAAGTATTGATCATGATTCTACAATCACTAGCTATGTGTCTATAGTTATGACATTTGTAACATTCAATGTTACATGGGGCCACATAGGCATTTATTTCTTGAACATTTCTTTAATAATCCCTGCAATCTGCAACCTTATGTCCAAAGTTAGTACAATAAAAACAATGACCATAAAACAAATTTGCATACCTGGGAGTGAATGATCTTCTTTGTGGCGTAGTCCTTATGAATTTTTTCCTTCACTGGTCATGATCGCGATTGAAGATTCTTTGTGGCTTGAACATGGATGGTCTTCTTGAATATGTATCTTCAATAGTTTTCTTAGATTCTAGTTGACCACATTTCCTTCCTTTTTGTAATTATGCATAACTCTTTCTATTTTCTTCATTCTTCTTTTCTAGCAACCTAGAGTGCTTATCTTCATTCTCTATAACTGATGTGGATGTTTCTATCTCTTCAACGTTCTTGTTGAGATTGACTATTTTACTTCTTAATGTGACAACTTCTTCTTCAAGATTCTCAACCTCTTCTTCTTTATTTATTATCTAAGACTTCATGACTTCTTTGGTTATTTTCTCTTCTTCAAGATGAATTTTTAATGTGATTATTTCTTCTGCAAGTCCTTTCACTTCTTGACCAAACTCTGTCTCAACCTAATTTAGATCGTTAATTCCTTCCTTAAGATTATCTGTCAATATCTTCTCTCTCATTTCTACTTCTTCCGTCTGTGCTTCTATGTTGGCTTCCAAATACTGCTTTTTATATTCAATATTTTCTTCGATCTTTCTGGCTTCTTCTAGCTAAGTTCTTAATTTCTTGATGACATGTTGGGATTCTTAAAAAATATGAACACTTTCCTTTTGTTTTATCAATTATTTCTTGAGTGACTTGTTTTCTTCTCTTAGTTCATCTAAAACACTAATCAATTCTCTAGTGATTATGTACTCTTCATGTTCTGAATCTGCAATGGGTGAAGAATATATGTCATGTAACTTATCCCAAAGTTCTTTTGTTGATGAACAATTACCAACCTTTTCTCTTACCACATTAGGTAATCCTTTCCACATGAAATCCATTGCTATTTTTTTATTCTTCTTCAATTCCTTCTTGGCTGAAGTCTTTTCCATTTTTGAACTATCATATCCTGTAACAACTGATAGCCAAATATAATGTCTCTGTGCATATAAAAATACTTTCGTCCTTCTTCTCCACATCTCATACTTAAAACCATTCTGACCATTAAACATTAGTACTCCATTATCAGAATAATCCATGATCTCCTTCCAGTGGTTAAATTGTTTCCTGAAGGAACTAGCTCTGATACCAATTGTTGGAATACTGAGAGGGGGGGTTGAATCAGTAATAGAGTGATTTAATCCTTTTTAACCATAAAATTCAAGTGTTATACCATTGTAGCATTATCATCCAATAATTGAAGAGTAAATAAACAATGAACAAATGAGAAATCATACACATACACAGTACACCAGTGTTTTTATGTGGAAACCCAAAGTGGGAGAAAACCACATAATTTTTTTTCTTATATGTCTTGAAGAATTACATTCATGGGAAGCACCAACTTCTTTTGTTTTCCAGTTTTCCAGCTACAACTGGAAGGAGGCTGCAACCCCCTAGTTTCTCAAGCTACAACCTGAGGGAAGCTCCAACTCCCCAATTCTCTGGATACAACTAGAAGGAGGCTACAACCACATGTCCTTGCCCCGTCCAGCCGCCCTGAAATATAAATTCCAAATGTAGACAACCTGTCACTGTCACTGAATCAACCACTACCATTGTCAACCTGTCACTGTGAACCTATACCAATAACCTGTAACAACCTGTACCAATCAACCTGCACCAATAACCTAAACCAGCATGTATCATGCATCAAGCATGCATCAACCTTGACTCATTAAGATATACCAAAATCATCAACTATACACCTCATGTATGTGCCAATTCATCAACTATACACCTCATGTATGTGCCAACTCATCAACTACTTGTCTCAACCATGTACTCAACATGTACCTCAACCATATACCAAATACATACACCAAGATAACCATCAAAATTTATCTAACAATTCATCACTCTATCCATAAACCAAATACCACAAACCCTTACATCAGACCATGTGCCACAACCTCATAGTTATGTAGCCTCAAGATAAACCAACAAGTTTAGCAACACATCACAACCAAAAGACCAATACCCATATGCCAAATACCACAAACAAAATACCAACTGTATCCCTCAACAAATCAGATATATGCAGCAATACGGAACATCCAATACCATCTCAAGAGATAAACCTTATCTCACAAAACATACCTCAAACAAGATGTGCCATATCTCTCATAAATAGACCCCAACCATGTTGCTGCTGCGAATTTTCTTCCACACTTTTTCTTCCGCGATTTTTCAACCGCACTTTTTCTACCGTGGTTTTTTCTATCACACTTTTTTAGGTACGATTTTTCTTTCGCACTTTTTTTTTCATGATTTCTTCTACCTCATTTTTTCCGTCGCACTTTTTCTGCCACAGTTTTCCTACCGCACTTTTTTTGCCGCACTTTTCCTGCCACACTTTTTCTTCCATAGTTTTCCTGTCACACTTTTTCTGCCACACTTTTCTCTATCAATAATACCTTCCCAAATAACCTTTCACAAAATATATATTCAATGATATTCAATAGGTTCAAGTGTGATTAAATGAGAGAGATTTGCCTCTTATTTATACTTTCATGTAGCATCTCACTTTTCTTATTTTAGGGAGTTCTCCATTAACTCTATTTTATAAATAATTTCTTTTTCAAACACTTTGACTACTTTGACCTTTTGGGGCTTCTAGATGACTCATGAAGGTTTTCCAACTTCACATGGCCATAACTCTCTAACTGTGAGGAGTTATGTGACATTCCACATACCACCGGAAATGGAATGACATGTACTATCCATCTAGAATAGTCTTGCCTGCAAATATATCAAAACTCATACCACTATCCATCAAGCAAACTTGGGTCCATTACCCAAACTTTTGTTCTATTGGAATTCACGACCAAACTTTCTTCAAGGGTTGAAATCAATGAAAACCAACCCAATTAATCAACATTAACATCTTATCCAACAATTGATTCAACGGTTTAATTGATATAATGGTTATTCACATTTCATAATAACATCCAACACATGATTTCTAAATAGAATTTACTGTAAATGTCAATACATTCAATAAATATCAGAGAACTTCCAATGTGCAAGGAATCTTGAACAATAGTTAAATTTAAAATATTGTAGCCTCGAGAGTTATGGTAACTTGATGATGATTTTTAGCCAAAATTGTACAATGTCCCTTCTTTTTCCTTTCCAATCTAATGACTACATCGGTACCTCCCATCCAATGCTAGGGGTAATCTTCTTCCCGCTTATCCCCATGAGCCACAGAGGGGCCAAGAAAAAAAACAAGAACACAA
Source organism: Picea engelmannii (assembly GCA_009831015.1). Taxonomy (NCBI): domain Eukaryota; kingdom Viridiplantae; phylum Streptophyta; class Pinopsida; order Pinales; family Pinaceae; genus Picea; species Picea engelmannii. Next base: position 69,022 of record ML813272.1, on the reverse strand, counting down.
TAGCTCTCAAGATTTCCTCCCAAGGAAGAGCTTTCACTCCTTCTCAAGCTTGAAATCCCCACTCTCACAAGTAAAACATAGTCAAAACAAATTTTGGCAGCATAACAGTACTATCCAAATTGATGATCTATTCCCCTTCTACCCCATTTCTTTTATAAGTAATTTCTCATTGACATTGGTCCACATGCATAAGTAATTCACCTTTTTAATTATTTTATTACTGATTATTCACCCACACACTTGTCTCACTCTCCCCAAGTTGTACAAGTAATTACCCTTTTTATTTTATTTAAAAAACAAGTTTCCCTCACATTCACAACGTGTTCCTATTTTTTCTCTTGGTTGTCCTTTTGTTCCCCAATTTTTCATTTAATGAGTGTCTCATAACTAGATATTAGTTAGAGTTGGATTATGATTCTTCTTCTAGTTAGACTTAGTGGTTGTTTGACTCAAGATACTATTATATGTGTACACCTATTCTCTCATGTTTTATTTCTTTCTATTTTAAAAAACCCTTTAATTAATTTCATGCACACATGTGCATTTTATCCCACCTTTCAATATATATTCATTTTTTTCTAGAGTTTGATTTTATTTCAATTCCTTTAATTCCTTTAATATTTTTATTTAGTCTCTCATTTAAAATTAGACTTAGACTTAGTCTTAAACTTAGGATTAGACTCTTGTTATGCTTCTGGTTTATAATTTACTAATTAATTAATATTATGTTCTAACAAAGTCTAATTATTTCATTAAGTTCTCTAGTTCATCTAGATTTATTGAATCACAATTTAATTACGCGACGTGCCCTTCAAGACGCACCTATGTGATCCAAGGGTGAAAATCTCCTTTGACTGGTTTTGGAATTTTGTCCGACCCTTGGAGTCAACACTCCACTCGTTCGACATTGTAAGAGACGAAGGGCTTCTACGGAATAAGGATTCTGCCTTATTGTGTTCCCCTTAGATTTCCTCGTGAGCGACTTTGTTAGTTTACCCTCATGAAATCATGTACCTATCGAACTATGTAATCGTTAACCTATAGTTCAAGACAGGAAGGGAGTGCTAGTAGGCTGTGACAGGGACACTGCCACACATCTCCCTCAAATGTTTGGTTTCGGTGCATGGCCCCTTTACTCCTTATTCGAGTCAGATTAGCAATCATCGGCAAGCCTGCATCCACTGATAAAAACAATGCCAAACTCCATATATATAAATCAATCATATATCACATGTATGTAAAATGAAATACTCAAACAAAATGTAGTCCACTCCCTGACTCAATCCGTAGTCCAAGGAAGTCCATTGATGTCATCAACATCCATAACCTGTCATATGTCCTGCACACTCAGGAGAACTCGTCAATAATATTTTTCAATACATATACACCTGAAATTACTATAAGTCACAATACATCATCCTTATCATATATAAATCATAATTGAAACAAAATCATAATGTACCATAACCATATCTCTTGCACGCGATTTTCCTCAAGGAATATGTCAATATAAGTGTCATCAGTAAAATGAGATGTTACACGATGTGCTTAGAGGAGTTGTTATTAACTCCTCTGATATGATCGAAGGAGTTGTTACTAACTCTTTTGATTTGTATTAAGGAAGTTATATTCTTATGCTACAATTTATCCTTTCCATGATGGTACCTAAGTGTTTCACCACAAATTGGCACTGAGCATTGTCTACTATTAACTTGGCATTTGCAAGGAGAAGCTTGCCATGTCTTGATAATTTCAATAATTCTTATAATTATCTGATCATTAATTTTTATTTCCAAATAAAATGATCTAAATTTATCCTGTCTGGAAGTTCATACATGTCACCACAAAAGAATACAATGATGAAAGTAATGGGGGTTGATCCATCTAGCATCTCCCAACAGACAATAGAGACAGAAAGTGTCGGGATCGTATATGATGATATGTTGGGACTTCTAGATAAAGATGGAGAAACCTTAAAATGAGGAGAAGTATATTATATGTTTAACAAATCAAACTTCTCTGTGGAGGCGAAGGAAGCAGCTAAGCTCTAGGTGTTTAGGAACATCAGAAAATCAACATTTTTTTATGGTGGCAACACATCCGGTAGTTTTCCCTTGTGGGGATGCCATTTCTTGGATTTTGACAAGCATAGAAATAAATAGTCAATATGTCTATAGTGAAAGAAAAAACCTATATCTTTATTCATGTCCGATGATTTAGCTAAGTGATACCATATTGAATCTAGGAACAAAATACTGGATAGTCAACTCCTCAGCGATTTGGATCTTACACCGAAAGATTTATTCCCATACACTAACAGAGTCCTCCTGTAGACAGTTATTCATTGTACATTTGGGATCTTTAAGAAGTTATTGGATCAGATGTTGGGTTCAATAAGAAACATGGAAAACCCTAATGAAATTCTTGTTTGGGGAAAATAGTTTGGATGACAATTTTTCACATGAAAATGTGAATGGTAGGTGGGTAAATCCATTTGCAATACATCATAATGCATGTACCATAGGTTCATATGGAGATACAAAGCATGGGAATAATGAAGGATGGTTTTATAGAATGTGAAAGAGTTGGACCTGGTATACAGAAGGAGCTGAGGAACTTGAGGACATAATGTTATGTCAATAATATCACACAAGATGATCAAAGGTCAAGAATGAACAATTTTAAGATATAAATATAGGTGCAGCCATGAAGTTTGGGAATGCACTACAGGAAATCCACTCATGTTAATTAGGGTGCTCAATGGAAATTGGGTATAAGAGTATATCATGTAGTGAATGATGTAGTGAATTTCCATTCACTCTAAAGGATGTCAATGTATAAATACGACAATAGAGTGTGGGAATATCTACTCTAAAATATTGATAGGTTCAAATGTTATTTTCCAATAAAGAGAAACAAGGAGTATATTTGTAGATATGATGTAACATCTCAAAGGATCAATCCTACAATTTGGAGACAACAGCTCCATTATTGCTACCAGAGTGCGCAGTGGAAGCATGGTATGAGGGGCATCAATATGGCATGATAGAAGTTGATTATGCAAGTCAGGCTGAAATCATATGGGTCAAGATAGGAGGAAGTAAGGGTTCATTAAGAAAATCCAAGTGTTGATATGTTTAGTCAAGGAAAGGATAAATCAATTGCTTCAAGAAACAAATTGGTGTTAAATATACAAGGTTAATTAGAGAGCATGACCAAAAATGTAATTTGGTCATGTAGGAGTTGGATCAGAGGGATCCAAGTAATAGTGGAATGATGAAAATTAATATCAACATAATATATGGTTACAAGTATGAAAAGTAGACAAGAAAGATTCCACGATGGATTCAAGTCCTTGAACATCTTAAGATAATGGAAGAAGAAATCATGAGGTAGACATCAAGGTAATAGGGATGCATGACAACACTCCAAGAGGGACAAAAAAAAATAGTAGATGATTGTTGATTCATTCCAAAAGTGTTGAAGGTATTTCCACAATAGCATGGATATACCAAGTCAAGAAGAAATTAAAAATGAAATGAATTTCTAAAGAGAAATCAATAAGGAACCATGAAGAAGAAAATGGTTCTACGCTTGGTATAGAATGAAAAGGAGATGGTACCTGACAAGAATCCATCTCAAGTGGCATAGAGTAATGAGTGAAATTCCTGAAGGTCAGAAGTATCATTGGAAATTATGATGATAAATTAAAAGCAGTGTTAATTACTTCCAATTAATTCTATGCAGCTGGCAAGGAAGGAATATGTGCATCTTTATAGTATGCTAGAGATTGGCTACAAAACTCAAGTTTGAGGCTACTTGTATAAGAAAAGATAAGAGAATGGTGCAATAAACCTCAAGTGCTAAAGTATTCAATCAAGAAAGGGATGAAGTAGTTCAATCCTGAAAAGTAAATGGATGTTGAAGGTCCAAAGTCTATAAGAGAGCGTGATTGGAATTATAATTTGTCCAAGTGTGATTTGGGTTAGATGGATCCAGGAAATAAATGAATACTTAAGGTCAATATCAACATAGTATTTGGATGGAAATGTAAAAGTACCCAAGAATGATCTGGCTAGAAAGAGATCAGAGAAATAAGAATCAAGTACAATGATTATAGTGAGAGCACAAGAAGATTCAGGAATCCGGGAAGAATTGAAGACTTCTAGGAACAACAAAGAAATGTGATAAAGGGAGAAAGAGGTTATTGAAATTACTGTAGCAGCAATTATGTTATGGTTTGTTGGACAACCATACACAAAAAGAGAGAATTATTGAATGTTTTCAAGTGTTGATACTGATGTTGTTGCATATGGAAGGATGGAACATAAAGTTGAAGTGTTGATTATAAGGTTGATAAAGGAGAAATGGGATCTTCTATTACTATCAGCTAACCAGGTAGCATGAAATTCATTTAATGGCAGCTATGCAGGTAAGTATTTTATAAATTTATGTTGCATAATTGCTTAAGGGAATTTAGGTAAGAATTTCGTCAGCCATATTTATTTATAAAATCATAGTATAATAGCATTTGAATGTATTAATGAGAATATTATACCACTAGGTGTAGTAAAGCCTGGAGGCATGTAATAATTATCAAATATTCTTAGTTTTGAATGCACACACTGACATAGTAGCATGTCATGTTAATTTGGTTATGAGGTAATAACCAAAGCAATAAAGGGTGTGAACCTTCTATAGGAATGGATGCCAGAAAAACTAGTCATGTATGAGACCATGATATGGTTGGTTATGGAAACATATGGTTATGGAAAGGCTATGTACCACATAATGTCCAATGAAATTCCTACCTTTAAATAATACTTGGAATGCAACCTTTTTTCGAACACTAATGAACACCACAAAATTATATTCTTGGTGTAGTGTTCGAGTCGAAAAGGAAGGCATCCAAATAATTGAGAAGACAATAGGAAGTGTATGGAGAATGTGTCAAGGCATTGGCCAAACTTCCAATTTACCAATGGTGAGATGCATGACTTAGATATAGAGAATTATGAAAATGAATGCCAAGGTGCATTGAATAGATATGCATTGAGAGTGCACTCATGCATAGTAAGTAGTAGAATTGTACTTATGCATGATAGAATTGTATGCTTGGATGCATTGTTGAATGTGTTTTGTGAATGCATGCATATATATTATCTAATGGAAATAATTATACTAACAACTTAAATGTTACAAACTTATGGAGTTGAGAACGTTTCAAGAGTTGTTAGGACATTGCAACAAGAAAGTTGCAAGTCAAATAGTCACATGAGAATTGACTACAATAAATTTTTGTTCATGAAACAAAGTAATAATTTCTAGGAAAAGGAAAGTTTAATTGCTGAAAATTCCTATGCAGAGAATGAAAATTCATTCCATTAGATGAATTGTTTGGTAGTTGTGATTGAATTGTTAGGTGTAGACAATTATAAGATCACTTCGTAAGGTTTTGGTACATATTGGAATGAAAGTATGATGTACAAGAAATAATGAGAATCTGTTGGTTGAATGCAAGATGGAAGCATTGCAGGAAAAAAATGGTATTCAATATGGTGCTTGTTGAAAGCCATAAGGAAGACTGCATCCTACTATTGTAACAACCATGAAAAATTATGAGACAAAATTTCATATTTTGGGGAAAAGTTGAATTCCTTATGAAACAAGTTTGATTTTCTAAATGAATTTTAATAATGTTCTCTCATGATAACTACATGTGTGTGATGCAGATGAGATAATATTGATTAAAGTTGGAATGCTTGGGAAGAACAACTATTGTTGGAGACACTGAAGCCCATTAAATGTAGAACCTTGGTGGGGTTCTAATAATGAGTTGGCTCTCTCCTTGTGTGTGAAAGCATTGGCAAGATGGATCGTTGAAGGAATGTGTAGCAGTGAAGGGATACCTGATTGTGGAAGGGTGAGTGAAAAAAGGAAGAGGCAACTCAGGAGTTCTTATTCCATGGTAGTTGTCATAACGAGGGTATTCCAAATGGAACAATGAGATGATTTATTTCCTGAAGAAGCTCTATGGAATAGAGAAAATGACTTCCAACTACAATATGAATACATGAATTGGTGCTTGAAATCAGAGCACCAAGTTGATAACAAGCTTCATTAGCAAACAAATAGAGTCGTTTAGGGAATTTTGAAATGTACATGGTATATGATGCACTAAGGACAATGCATAAGTAAGGGGAGGGGGATGTAACACCCCAATATTGATCCCTAGTTGTAAATATAAATATGTTTTGTAGGCTGGTGAGTCAGGTTAATTATAGGCCAGAAGACTTATGTGATTATTAGGTCGGAGAGCCTAGATGCTAAAGTCCATTGAGAATATTTTTTTATATGTAAACACTCATATCATTAATAAAATACATCGTTGCATATAGAAAAACCATGATAAAAGAGTATGGGGCACTAAACTCCACTAGGAAGGAAAAGGGGGGAATAAGAGCCTAGGAAAGGGGCTAAGATAAAGGGCTTCTCTCCAAGGGAATATTATAATATTATTCCTAAAATACTAAGCTATGGATATAACTTATGATATCCTAAGTTCTTATGAGAAAGGAAATGAAATACAAGTGGAGAGAAACAAGCTCCTGGAGGGCCATGTGATCAAGGGTGCATGCAAATAAATGTGGGGAAAACTAGTACATTGGGACTCACTCAACCATTCTTCTCATTCATGACTCAGCTAGTTTTCTATCCATCACTCAACCTCTCCCTCATGCATGTAGGCCTAAAGCAGTAATTGTACCTTCCTGGTATGCACAACACACATGTACCTTACCTGAGACCGTGTTGTACCTTACCTGAGCCAGTACTGCATTTTATATGAAGGTCATTTTTTCCATCATCGTTCATTTCCTGAATGTGGTTGTTGCCACCACTTGTTCCATACCCAAATTATGTTTTTTTTTTCACCTGAGTCAGTACCTGGTTGACTTAGGAGCTGGATTGAAGAGGCGGTTTGTCAGGCCCATGGATTGAAGATGCGGGCTATCGGGCTTATGAGAAATGCTCTCCAAGTGAGAGAATTGTTGGGAATATATTTCCTATGGGAGACCAATTTTAGCTACAGTTCTCTGAGACTTCCTGTCTGGCATGTTGCTCAAGCCCTGGAAAGGAAGTGGGGTAGCCGAAGGATATTTGAGTAGAGAAGGGGCACACTTCCTAGGATGGGACAAGCATGTGGGGAATGAGAGGTTGTAGGTTGTTAGTTTTAGTTGTCTCCTAGGAAGAAATCCTTCCTTTTGACTGTGTTAGTATCATCCTGGTTAGAAATCCCTTTACCCGAGTGGATTTTAGTCCCAACTTTGTGGTGACCCACTGCTAGGAGTTCTGAGCGGCGTGATCTAAGGATGGGAGGATCATGGAAGGTATGCACATAGTTGGTGGTATTCTATCAAAGATAAGTATCAATTGTGTGTTAATTTAGATGTTGTGCATTCGTACATGTGTTTATGTGTATGGGTTTTTCCTATGAATGATGCATGTATATTTTTATTGTTATTTCCCCATGCCTTTGTGTATTTGCAGAATATATTTATCTTCTTAAAGTTTTATAATATACAAATGAAAGTGTTGTTTTTAAGTGGCATGACCCATCCTGGGGCGCTGGGTATGTTAAAATATGGTATTAGAGCATAGTAAGTGTGTTTTATGCAGTAGTATGGCCCAGCCTAGGTGGCTGGGTATGTTACACCCTATATCCTATAGTTTTGACACAACTACACACCCATTGAAAAGTTATTGCATTGTATCTTCCTCTACATTGCATAGGAAACATATTTTTGGCCCCTGAAAACCTCTTTCTATCAAAGTATTTTATGTTAGGGTATTCCTTAATGATAGCAACCAAGGAAAGTTTGAGACATTCGAATAGAGTTCTTTGAAATGCCAACAAACCAACCCTCCTTTTAATATTTATATTAACATCATGAATTTGAAATAACAAGTTCTTATCTTTGAAACGCAATCAAAGTAATCCACCTATTCAAATGTATGTATTGGCATCATATAATTTGAATACCAAGATCATAACATGATAATATTAACAACGTAACTTTCTTGTCACATTGTGATTTTGGAATACTGACCTTTTAATATTGAAATGCTCAAATACAATGATTGACATTATAGCCTTCGAATATTAACTAGTAAAAATGTTGACACAATGATTCACATTATCTTGAAATGTTGACTGCTAAAACCTTTATATAGATGTTTGTTTCACATATATTATCCTCTCCCCCAATTCATCGATATCATTTCATTGCCAAATCCAATGATCGAAGGAAAGGAAGACCCAAAGAAACAAGTCATGGATATGAATATTCCCGGTATTCTTGTAATTTCTTTGTTGAATTTTTATTTATTTTATTTTCAATCTGAATATGCATTTCATTTCTCATGTAGAAACTATGAGTATTTCATGAAATAGATTTATTTATTTTCCCTTTTTTTAACCCGTGATTACAAAGAACACACCATTGAAGATGTGACTTCAAGATGCAAAGCAACAATAAAACAAAAGGAAATATTTGAATACATTTACATAAATGGCATGTATGTTTCCACCATGCAAGTCATAGAGATAATCACTTTAGTTTTGAAGAACTATGGAAGAGGCGGAGGAAAAAAAGTGCTTTTTTGTTAGGTTAAACTTGACTTGTTTAAAGAGTCAAAGTTGTTAGGTCAATAGTGGTGGTTTCTAGAACATGGTTTTGGTAGTATTTATCTTTATATCTCGTGGATTACATGTAGTGAAATCCATTAAAATGCTCGTGATACACCATTGTAATTCACCAAGAGTCGATCATCTCACTTGGACGGATTGGATGGTTATTCGAGTAAGAGTTTTCTAAGATAAATCTCACGTGATTTATGTGTGCATATTTTTTTATTCTTGTTATTTTATTTATCTCGCATTTTTGTTTCCTAACAACTGGTATTACAACAAGATTGACAATGTTTCAATGAAGGACACAATTTTTGAAGTAGAAATCCAAGGTTTAAATCCCTAAGGGGCATTGAAGGGTTCATCATTTAGATTTGAAGAGCACTATATTTGGGCTCGTAGTGCATGAGAGTGTTGAGTTACAGGAATTGGAAAACAATGATAATGTATGGAAACAGGATGACAACATAAGTGTGGGGATAGAAACAATGAAAAAAAATCAATTGAAATTTTAATGAAATAGAATGTAAATGGGCATATGAGTGTAACACTTGGTTAGGCATGGATACTCTATGTGTGAAGCTTCACTAGTAATGTCTAGACCTAGACCTACATGATAGGGGGGAGTATTGGGATTCCCAGATACCCTGACATTGAGGGAGGTTTAGTCACATTTGTTCATGGGAAGCCCCAAGTCATGTTTAAAGGGGGGAATGTTAGGCTAAACTTGATTCAGTGAAAGAGTCAAAGTTGTTCGCTCAACAATGGTGGTTTTGAGCACATGGTTTCGGTATCTTGTGGTTTTGGAAACTATGGATTAAATGTAATTAAATCATTTAAAATTTTGGTGATACTCCATTGTAATGTGTTGAGAGTTGAGTGGCGAAGGCTCACTTAGTAAGGTTGGCTCGCTTGGATAGGTTTGGTCAAGAGAAATAATATATATATTCTTGACTTGTTTTTCTATAAGGGTTTTCTGGGATAAAGCTTTTGTGATTTATAAGTGCATATTGCTATGGTATTGGTATTTTTTATTTTTTATTTTAATTCCTTGAACACCAATCCTCCCAAGAAGTTGAATGCCCTCACCACCCATATTTTGAGGGTTAAAGTGTTTATTTTTATATTTTATTTGTATTTTTTTATAAAGTGAATATGCTCATCTATTCTTGCACAACCATATCTTCTTAAGATGATATCCAATATATATTAAATGTTTTCATTGAAAATAAATAACTCCTTTTATTCTAAAAATCAATTAATTAACTAAACTATAAATTTTAGATTTGAAATATACCATATAATTTTTCAAATCACCTTTGCTCATAATATCCAACTAAGAAAAATTAGTCAATATTTTTTTGCCTCTTCTATAACATAAAAACTTAGCAACTTGAAAATGAAAAGGAATTGTAAAATATCTCCATTTATAAAAGTTGTTTGGCATAAATGAAAAAAAAAACATCATTTAAATTTTTTGAGGATTAAGATGTTTATTTTTACATTACATATGTAATTCTTGATATACTTTCTTAATATGTTACTTTCATAATATTTTTAAATATTTTAATTTAAAAAAATCATTTTATTTGAAAAGTCAATTGATTGATTAAATTATAGATTTTAAATTTTAAAGGCATTGTCTAACTGTTATACTAAATGGTTTTTTCCCTGAATTTAACAACATAAATATGCATGAAATCACTATGTTTTGTTGTTTAAAATCCATTTTTGAATGTAGGAATGGATTCAACATGTTGAAAAACCCCTTATACCATTAGATTATACGTAATTAATCACTCAAATCATTTCATAAAACTTTTAGACTACGAAAACTTAAAATCTCCCAAAATCAACTCTTAATTAACATAAATGAAATCAAACCATTTAAAATTTTTCATAACAAAAATAAAATATATTATATTTAATTACATATACAAATAATATCTATAATCACATTAACATAAATGAAATCAAACCATTTAAAACTTTTTATAACAAAAATAAAATATATTATATTTAATTACATATAAAAATAATATCTATAATCACATATATTGATATCAAGAAACACTAACTTTTATTCTTGAAAATACCAACAAACCAATCCTCCTTTTAATATTTATATTAACAACTTAACTTTGAAATACCCAATTTCTTATCTTTGAAACCCAAGCAAAGTATTCCACCTATTAAAATATATGTATGGGCATCATAACATTTAAATACCATCATGCTAACATAAAAATCTTAAAAGCTTATTTTTCCTTTCGCATTATGATTTTGGAACACTAACCTTTTAATCTCAAAATGCTCCAATACGGTGATTGACATCATAACCTTCCTATACTAACCGCTAAAAGCATTAATAAATATTAATATAGTTACTCCCATTATCTTGGAATAATCACCGCTAAAATCTTTATATAGTTACTCCCATTATCTTGGAATACTCACCGCTAAAATCTTTATATAGACATTTGTTTCACATACATTATCATCATTTAAATATTGTAGGTGTTGTTTCAAATATTATTTGTTAGGTTAAACTTAATAAGTTGAAGGAGTAAAAGTTGTTAGGTTAATAGTAGTGGTTTCTTGCACATGGTTTTAGTATGGAGTGATTTTAGTAGTGGTTTCTTGCACATGGTTTTAGTATGGATTGGTAATGTCTAGAAGGATACGATGATTTTGATGGAAGTTTGGCAAGATTTGGTCATGGGAAACTTCAAGTTAATTTTAAAGGAAAAATGTTAGATTAAACCTTACTAGACTACAGAGTCAAAGATGTTAGGTTAATAATAGTGGTTTCTAACACATGGTTATAGTAGCTCACAGATTTACCACCCATGGATTACATGTACCCAAAGCTTTTAGAAGGGAGTTGATACTCCATTGTAATGCACCCATAATTATGTAACTTATGTATACATGGGATGAAAGAGTGTGTCACCTTTGTGACACTAAGAAGGTTGAAGATGAAAAGCACTTTTTCTTAGATTGTCCACCCTATACCCATATTAGATCTCATTTTCAAAATATTTATCACACTACCAACCTTCCTAACCTCTTAATTCAACAAAAGTATGGTGATTTTGGAAAGCTTCTCTTAATGTTTTTCGAGCACAGAAACAAAATTCTAAAGAATGACAAGTAATCACTTCGGTCTTAGTGGACGTTAATCATCATCAATTATGTTTCAAAGAGAGAGCAAGGAAACATCAAAATCATCATGATGAAAAAGAAAAGGGACACAACGTTGTCCATCCGAAAACAACGAGTCATAGAATTTTATTGTTTGTTTTGTGTTTTTCAACGTCGAGGGGTGCAGCGCTGTCCATCCGAAAACTAGTAAGGATCACATCCCCTTCAAATGTAAGTACAATAATGATATAATTTCTGAAGATTTCATAACCATCCAATTGAATTGGAGATCAACTGGAGAGGCAACGCACAATAATAATTAAAGAGGATGTCTCATGTTAATATATGGGTTTACCAGCCTTGAAATCGATGTTCATTACAGTTGATCGATGTTCACTACAATGTGAAAATTTTGTTGTTTTATTTAATCTTAATCTCTTGAATGGCCCAAATTAAACTTACTAATTATGGATTTTTAGTATTAAAAAATAAATAAATATAAAATTTAATATAATTTTTAAAATTATAATATTATTCATAATAATGTTTTTCTAAAAATAATAATAATAAATTTTTTGAACATGAATTATATTAAAACTAAAGATAACAAAAGTAAGAACATGAAACTCCTCTTTGAGATTCTTGTTACACTTGTTATTCTTTATGGATGTGAAGTCTGGGGCTGTAGTATCTCTCATAAATCCTGGAGAAAGATAGAGCAAATACAAAAGAATTTTATCACCTATAATCTCAAAATTAAAGGAAATACGCCCTATCCCATCCTCCTCGTAGAAACTAGCCTCTCCCCTATTGAGAGCATGGCTATGACTAGATACGTAATGTATAAGAACAAGTTAAACAACATGGAAGACAAGAGGCTACCTAAAATTGCTTCCAAATCAAGTCATAACCACCATCGACTCAAGCGAGGATGGCATAAAGACACCCGATCTTGGCTAAAGTATTGGGGAATCATGGAAGAAACCATTTTGAAGAATAAAGATACTATTAAAAAAAAACGTCAAATCAAAATTTAAGGAAAAAATGTGGTGTGATAAAGAGTTAGAGGAAAAAAGAAAGTTAAGGTATTATAAAGATGTAATCAACTCTAATCTAGAAGATCAAAATTATCTATCTGTTTTGCCAAGTGTAAAGAAAAAATAAGCATTGCTAAGATAAGAACAAATTCTCACGAGCTCCATAGTGAAACTGGGCATTGATCATTTCCTAAAACGCCCTGGGATGAAAGAGTGTGTCACCTTTCTGACACTAAGAAGGTTGAATATGAAAAGCACTTTCTCTTAGATTGTCCATCCTATACC
>ML813272.1:40248-55817 GCA_009831015.1 Picea engelmannii | reverse complement strand
TTTCAAAATATTGATCACACTACCAACCTTCCTAACCTCTTAACTCAACAAAAGTATGGTGATCTTGGAAAGCTTCTCTTAATTCTTTTTTAGCACAGAAACAAAATTCTAAAGAATCACAAGTAATCACTTACCCTCTTAAGATCCGATAGACCAATTAGATATTAGTGGACGTTAATCATCATCTTCATATTAAGACTAAAACTAAACATTAATAACAAAAATAAAAATTAATAAGATTTGAAATAACATGATTTCATAGTCTAGTGATAAGCATTAATACTATTTGGAATAACGTGGTTAGCTGTACAATTTTTTGCATACTCGTTGCAACACGCTATATATGAATTATAGTGGGGCCAAACTTATTCCATGTTTTCTCTTCATAACATTGAAGATATGGAAATAAGGAGAACAAGCTGAGATTTAAGATACGGAAATAAACAGATTGACAAAATCTAAGAATAACGAGAGTCAAATTGGTTTAGTTTATTGGGTTCGTTTTTTTATTTAAGGGTCAAGATGAATATAGAGTAAAGGTTTTCGAAAGATCAAATAGGGTAAACTTCCAAATCAATCACCATCCAAGGTTTAATGGTCAAATCTAATTTAAGAATGCAAACAATTTTTATTTAATTATTATTTTTTAAATACATTCATAAATCTAATAATCATTATGGAGGTTTTTCTAAATTAATTGTTTGTGCATAAAACCCATGTTATTTATAGGATAAGTAAGCTATCTTTTCAAAGAATAATGATTTCAACAATTATTAGTTATATGATTCCTACCAACTCATAAATATTACATGAACCATAAGAAATTAACTATATTCAGTAGTAAGAACACTTTGATTAACCCAACTCAGTAGAATTTAATACCCAATTAAGATAAATTTGAAAAATGCATATCAAAGATTAAAAGATATTGGTTTTAGTTTGTAATAATTAAATGTTTGTTCATTCATAAATCAATTTTCATGTAATATTTTGAAAAATGTCATAGAAACATTTTTCCAAATTTGCATATAGCTTGTGTTGCCACAGAGTGTGCAAAACCTATTGAATATGTTGTAAGTGTTCATCCCAACTCTTGTTGAAGATGAGGATGTAAACCAAATAAACTACCACAAAATAATTGGTGAAAGGTCGGAAGATATTGTCCATAAACCTCATGAAGGTTGTTGGGGAATTCGCCAAGCCAAAGGGCATGACAAGCCAACCAAAAAGACATTCTTTGGACTTGAAGACAGTCTTCCATACATCGGTCTGCTCTATTGGGGCTCGGTGGTAGTCAGAATCCAGATCAATCTTACTGAAGCATTTGGACCCCTTGAGCTGGTCAAGGAGATCGTCAGTTCGGGAAATTGGGTACCAGTTCCTGACTGTGATTTTATTTAGGGATTGGTAATCAATGTAGAGTTGTCAAGTCTCGTATTTCTTCTGCACAAGTATGATTGGGCTTCCACATGGTGATGAACTTGGTCAGATGTGCCCCTTTCTTAGTAGCTCTTGTATATAGCGCTTGATTTCCTGATTTTCTAACAAAGAGTTGTGATAGACTGACCCATTGGGTAGTCGTGCGTTGGGGGTAAGATCGATTGAATGTTTGACCTGGTAGTATAGAGGTAACCCAGTGGGTGAGGATAAGATGTCTTTGTATTCTTCCACGACATTATCCACTTACTTCTTCTATGTGGAGAGAATTGTCACAAAGGCCATGGATGTGGCTACGACCTTCCACTTACTTTGAGCATGAATCACGAAGAAGACAAACTTCCCGGTTTGAGATAAGACCTTCCTGCATTGCTTGGTAGAGATAAAAGAAATGGAAGTAGGTGGGATTACCTTGGGTATCCTGTATAATTTACTATCTAAAGTAATAATAATACTATGAGGCCTAGACTCATATGCATCATGATATTTCCATAAATAATGTTCTCCCAAAAGAAAATCACAAACTTCAACAGGGGAGACATCACATGATACCTCATCCTTTAAGAGTTTGATGTCGTGGGAAATGCAATACTGTTGGCTGACACAAAGATCACTCCCTTGGCAGAGCCTTCTGATGGTGCACAATTGTAGGTACGGTGTTGTCGACAAGGCCAAATGCTTGACGACCTCCGCTCAGTTGAGGCTCTTCTGGTTACTGCTATCAATGATGAAGTGCAATGGAGTATCCTTCACCTAGATCTACGAATGAAAGAGGACTTTCCTTCCTCTGGTTCATTAGGTTCATTGGGTTGGATCTTCGTGGGAGCAACGATATCCCTAGATTCTACGTCAATGATCTGTCTCCCTTTTTCTAGTTATGAATCATGGTTGGAACACACATATGATTCATAGGCTTTCACCTCAAACCCCAATGACTGCTTTGAGAGACATTCATTAGTCTTATGCCAGGGAATCTTATGGTACTCACACCACTTCCCAATGTCTTTCTTTGTCTTCCCATTGTCCTTCTTTGTTTTCATCCTAGATTGGTTGTCCCGAGGATGTCCATCCTTGATTTTTCCTTTGTTATACCGTTTGGAGCTACCTTTTCCCTACTTTTGTTGTGAGGGGTTCACATACCCAAACTATCGTGTCTTTTGTTTATCCTTCTACTCGATTTTGACAATGTATCAATAGGTCGCGCCCAAGGCAGAGATTTCCAAAAACTCCATTTATGTTTGGATGTATCTATGCATACTGCCACAGTACTTGAGCACTATATGTCACTTAGATTCGTTGATACCCAACTTGGTGTGCAAGGTATGGAAGACATTTGAGAACTCAGGCACTGCTTGGTCCCTTTCCTGCCACAATGTGGTCAATATTGTATATAGTTCATCATAACTTCCAATAGGGTAGTATTGTTTCTTAATAACATCCCTGAAAGAACCCCATGTGTGTGCAACTGCAAATAATGGAGATTATTATGTTTCCTTTTGCTCACAGAAAGTCTCCCACCAATATTTGACATGGGAGACAGCCTTAGGGAGTGCAAATGTAACATTTCCTCTATCAGAAAAGTCATGGACAAAAAATACCCTTCTAGAAGATTTAACCATTTGTATACATCAGATGCATCTATCTTACCTTCAAATATAAGAATATCAAAATTGATATGTACCTTGAAGGGGGCGGTGCCTCCACTCGAGGAATATGTATTTCTTGTTGGAAGTCGTCGAAGTATTTTCACAAAATTATCCATCATATTGTTCCTCTATCACGTGAGGACCTCCTCGAGCAATAGTTTAATGGGATATCCTACCCCATCACCTCTTCTTTATTCCCCCATGGTAGGTCTTCAGGTTTAGCAAGGTCGATCTTGCAAAGGCTCAACTGGTTTGAGTCCCAACTGCTTATACCGTGATCTTGTTAGGGACATGCACAAAGAAAGAAATGAAGAGTAGACCACTCTGATACCACTGATCTAGGTTTACGAGCGGAACAAAATGAAATTTAGATCTATAACATTAACATAGAGATATAGTGAACAACAAGAGATATATAATGAAACTTGGATTCTATTCAATAAATAAATATGTTGAAACTGTAAAATACATAATGAAACAATCTTGCTCGAATTGTGGTAGTTAATCTCTGAGAAGAGATGTGGCAGCTACACGCATTCATATGAGCACATTACAATGATTCATCTAGGCCTTTTAGCATGAATAAGTAATCAGAAAACCCTATACATCCAAAAATATAACCCTAGGATATGAAGCGTCAGAAGTCATGTGGGCTCTGATGGGGTAACTTGGTACATCAACTTCCTAGGGTCGTAATTTTTGCATACAATCTTCATTTTAGGTGCACGATAACCCGTTGGAAAGGTATATATGAGGACTACACATGTTTCCCTCACAGTCTAACTCCCACTACAGTGTGGCTATGGAGAGCCCAAAAAACACTGTTTAGGGCCTCAAAATGGCCACAGAAGTTTAAGACCCGAAAAGCTAGAAAACAACTTCCATGATGAAAACTGTATCTGAGCAAGTTGGAACAGGTGGGTGGCCACCGATAGCCACCTAAATCATTTATATAACATAAAAGATTATCATCTTGAAAATAAAGAGGAATTGTAAAAGATCTCCATCATTTAAGAAAAATTGTTCGACATAAATGAAGACAAGCATCATTTACAACTTTTTTGAGGGTTAAGATGTTTATTTTTACATTACATATGTACTTCTTTTATAGACTACATGTGTTTGTTTATGCATTGCACAATTATACTTTCTTAATATGTTACCTTATTAATATTTTTTAAATCTTTTAATTGAAAAAAATCATTTTATTTGAAAATTCATTTGATTGACTAAATTATACATTTTAAATTTCAAATCTGCACTAAATTTTTTAAATCATATCTTTTCATGATAATTAACTAAGCAAAGTTAGTGGATATTTAATACTGATGCTTTCCATCTTAACCTCTTGCATAGCCTTGGAACTTAATTTGAAAATAAATATTAATGATAAAAGATCTATATTTTAAAAAGAATGTTTCACCATCAACAATTAATTGCCATAAATGAAATCAAACATCATTTAAAACTTTTCATAACAAAAATAATATATATTATTTTTAATTGTTTATACAAATAATATATATAAATCTCACATATATTGATATATTTATGAAAATAATATATATTATATTTAATTGTTTATATAAATAATATATATAAATTACACATATTCAAACACATATATTCACATATATTGATATCATAATTCTTGAAAATACCAACACAAAATTCTTTATATTAACTTAATAAATTTAAAATACAATTTTTTTTATCTTTGAAATGTCAACCAACCAATCCTCCTTTTAATATGTTAATTAACATTGTAAGGTTGAAATACTCAAGTTCTTATCTTTGAAACACAAGCAAAGTAGTTCACCTATTATTCAAATGTATGTATTGGCATCATATCATTTGAATACCAAAATCCTAACATGAAAATATTAATAACTTAACCTTCCTTTCACATTACTATTTTGGAACATTAACCTTTTAATCTCGAAATAATCCAATACAATGATTCACATTATAACCTTCCTATACTAACCACTAAAAACATTAATACAATTATTCACATTATTTTAGAATACTCACCACTCGAAATGATCCAATACAATGATTCACATTATAACCTTTCTATACTAACCACTAAAAACATTAATACAATTTTTCATATTATCTTAGAATACTAACCACTAAAATATTTATATAGACATTTATTTCACATACATTATCATCTCCCCCACTTCATTTGTCTTAACAAGGAAAAGGGGATCCAAATATTAATTATTCACATTATCTTGGAATACTCACCAATAAAATATTTATATAGACATTTGTTTCACATACATTATCATCTCCCCACTTCATTTGTCTCAATAAGGAAAGGGGATTCAAGAAGGAAAGGGGATCTAAACAAATAGATCATGGATCATGGATAAAATATTGTAGGTATGGTTTGGAATACTATTTTTTTAGGTTAAATTTGACAATTTGGAGTCAAAGTTGTTAGTTCAATAGTAGTAGTTTCAAATATATGGTTTTGGTAGTTTATGGTTTTAGAACTTGTGGATTACATGTATTGAAAGTTTTTAAAAGGACTGTGATACTTCATTATCATGCAATGCGAGTTAGGCAATGAATGTTTACTTGGTTAGAGCGAGGGGCATAAGGTTTGCCAAAGCAAAGGCTAAGAGGTTGGTGAAGACGAAGGCTAAGAGGTTGGACGAATTGGTTAGTTTTTCAGTAAAGATTTTCTAAGATAAATATCATGTTATTTATGCATGCATATTTCTATGTTCTTTTTATTTTATTTTTCTAGCATTTTTATTACTACTCATGTGTGCATATTGATATGCTATTATGAGTTTTTACAAACTAAAATATAAATATTTGAATGTGCAATACCTCCTGAATAAAAAATTATGAGTATAATAAACTATTGAGAATTGTCATGGTCAACATATTTGGTAGGCTGGACAATTTTTACATAGATTGAAATATGTCTATGAAAAGAATGTTTATTCCTTATGTGTTCTTATTAGAGATTATTACTAAAGGGTATGTGGGATGAAGTCATTGGTGTCTTTGAGTTAATGAAGATTTTTAGTTATAATACAAAATTTGTTAAGTATATTTATGTCATTGATATTTGTGGGAAAAGATAGGTGGATTTTAGACAGTTTTATTGGTATTTGATGAAAAGAAGGATAAGAAAAGAAGTACAACCTAATCTAATTATATTTAACCTAATCTAATTATATTTACATTTAGGGTATATTTGAAAAGTTAATATGTTAAGGAACTGGTAAAAATATTTTTAATTGAAATACTTTGTAGATATTTATGTATTTTTATTGTGTGTGGAATCATGCCAAAAAAATATTTAACATAAATTAATAAATATATAACAAATAATTAATAATAAAAAAACATCATAAATATTTATAAATATTAAGATATATTCAAACCTACGTATAAATATTTATAAATATTAAGATATATTCAAACCTACGTATAGCTTTATGGGAATTTTTAAAGTCCAAAAACTATTTCAAAATTTCAAATCTTGGAGAAGAAGTAGGTAAAGGAAGCTTTGAAATAGTTATCTACTTCATAGAATCTCTCAAGTTTTCCTATTCCTAGATTATAGAGTTATCTACAAGTTTCAAATATATGTCAAAATTTCAAATCTTGGGGAAGAAGTAGGTAAAGGAAGCTTTGAATAGTTATCTACTTTATAGAAACTCTCAAGTTTTGCTAGATTATAGAGTTATCTACTAGTTTCAAATATATGTTAATATTAATAAATTTGTTGTGTATGTTATTATATAAAATAATATTTTCTCTTATTAGTTATTTAGGTAAATTTTAAATTGAATACAATCTTTCTACAATAAAATGGTTTAAAAAATGTCCTTACTATCGAAAGGGATAGGTGTGGTCAAAGTCAATAATTGACTTTCAAGCATATTAGTATGATGATCAAATGTATGTGATAATTAAGATTTTTCTTGCAATAATTCAATTCATGTCTTCATTTATTTATAAGAAGAAGAAAATAATGTTTTTAACATTTTATATTATATTGTTAGATATTTCAAACAAAATAATTTGATGAATTGGAATGTTTATAATATTATAAGAAGAAGAAACTAATAGTCAGTATTCTTATTATTTTCAGGGAGAATTACAATAGCCACTGCAATGATAGTCGGTATTTTTATTATTTAAGGGAGAATTATAATAGCCAATCTCAGGCATACAGTCATCATCTCCTCACACACACTATGATCTTTACATAGCTTGCTCTCACACTCTTTGCTATCACCCTAACAATTTTTACCGGGATCTAAAAACTTCTGAAGTTTAGCGAGACACTATACCACAGTAAAGGCGTGATAGTTCAGGGCACTCGGCTATATCCTGTGGCGTGTGAACAAATGTAGCAGAAGTGGGAAGGGAGTAGCTCGACAGGGCGTCGATCTTGAGGAATCTCAGATCTATGGTCGAAGCCTACATCGGACAAACAAATAGCACAAAACTTAACATCGCAAAGGCAGACTGGGGAAAACTACTCTGGTTTCAATGGGGAACGCGTGGCTCTCTTACACATGCATCGGAGGAGACATCGGATTGCCCGAAACCAATTTTCCTATGGCCCCGATGTCACGTGTTTCAAAATGTCATGTCAATAGCTCGTGGGGAAGATGGCGGTTGGTCAGATCACCTCACATCACCGGTCCAGGTACTTTCCTGGATGACGTACCAAAAGGACGTTGCCGCATAACTAACTCGAGGCTCATCATTCGAAGTGGATTGATGAAGCGTGGCACACCAAGGTACTGTGACAATAATTCGTGAGAAAAGTACACAGAACATCAAAATCCCAAATATGAATCATTTTATCCTACTCTGGGAAATTGTCATCTTATGCGTAAGAAAAACAAGCTTGACCTGTGCTCTTGAATTCTGTAAACCCAAAGGGTAGCCAAATCAAGGTCTCTGCAAAGTTCATAAAGCATGGATAATATCTGTCAAATGGCGTCTGGCGCAATTGGGTTTTCAACTAAGGTACCAGGCAGGTCAATAAGTAAGAATGAAAGATCGTTCTTGCAGATGTAGGTGACTAAATTTCATACCGAACTGGAAACTGAGACAGAGTCAGGAGTAATATTAAACCCCATTATAAGGGATCTTGTCATAAATGAACACACAGACAATACATGCCATCCAGCCGCAAAGAAGAAGAGGAGCAAAAGGAGGAAATTAGAGGTCAAAACTGAGATGATAGAGAGCGTCGGGGAAAATTTTGATTGGTGGAGTACCCTAGAAGAGGAAATTGCCAAGTTGAGGTGAATCCTCAGGTAAAATTTTGATGTATTTCAGATAGTTTTGGACAGATGTCGGTTTAAGAGAAGGGAGTCCTGATATGACAGACCAATTACTAACGGTCCCTTTAAGTAATACAATTGTTCTTCATTTTTGTAACTCGTATCTATTTTTAGAATTATGAGGAAGTCAGAACGTTTTAAATTCCATATGAAATTACTCTATATATGCTTGGCCTCACGAGTATAGAAGGATGGAGAAAAGAGGAACCTGCCCTCTATGCAGGAAAACTTTATAAATCTCTAGGGATGGAATGAATACATGGGTGTAGAGGCAGATTTTGGGACTTTTTATGAAAAGATTCTAATTGGTGGTGTTATGAGTCTCGTTTTCTCTCATAGTATGTGATTCCTGTTATTCTGTATTTTCATTTTGCTTTCTTTTGTCTAAATTGAGAAACTAAAAGTCCAGAATTCATTATTCGATGCTCTCGGCTTGACGATTTAGACTGTGTTCATATCTTCTAAACCATTTTAGAATTCATTACTATAATGATTTGATAATAGTTGTGTGTTTCTTTTCTTCTTATACCATCTAAAATTTTCAAGCATAAACTCAAAAGTCACTTCCTCATTTAGCCTTTTCCTCTGGATTGTTTTCACAATTTGGAAATGCATCCTACATTCTTTACCCCATAGCCCAAAGGTCATCTTCAACTCTTCAACAACTTTATTAAAACCCCAAAACAAACCAATTCTAGCCACCGATTTCCATAGATGTATCAAGTGACACAAGAGATCCCTCTCTGAGTTGGGCAGGTTAGTGCCTCAGCTCTAAAGTTGGTTGAAACAGTTACCTCTTGCATTTGTATATTCAACCAAACATAATTTACAGAGTGCTAAGATTTTGGCGCCGTTGCCGGGGACAAAATTTAAAAATTTTCCCTGGGAAAAACGACATGGTTGAGTTCTAGGGTCTGAGAGCGACAGACACTTAGGCACAAATTGGCTGTATTCATGCTCTGGCGACTCCACTTCGGTTCGAAGGCGACTCCACTGATAAAAGAATCCTGAATTTCCAAGAGGCGACCCTGCTCTGAATACTTCAAGCGCGAGACTGAAACTTCACTGAAAGATGAAACCCCTTGACAGTGGCAAGGAAGGGCATCATGAGGGAAAACATCTACTCAAAATGGGACCTCTTACAAAGAATTTTACTTTTCATTTTAAGTTGCATTTGCTCCTTCCTTGAAAATGCCAAACAAACTTTCTTTTACCTATTGTATCTTAATAATGATCATGAAAGACTTAAAATTATATTTCCTCCTCTATACGTTGCACATGCATACCCTCACCTTGTCGCCGGTTCTGATAAAAAGGTTTCACCTAGGCCATGCAATGAAAATGACCAAGCTGATGAATCCCATGAGACTCAGATCAATGTCTCTCCCACTGTTCTTGGCCCAACACCCCCTAAGGCCCGACATAGATATATACCCTTAAAGCTACCCCAAACCCTTCATGATTTCCCTTCAAATTACTATGAGTT
Organism: Picea engelmannii; assembly: GCA_009831015.1. NCBI lineage: Eukaryota > Viridiplantae > Streptophyta > Pinopsida > Pinales > Pinaceae > Picea > Picea engelmannii. The sequence continues at coordinate 45,915 of ML813272.1, read as the reverse complement.
CCTACCTGTGTTCGACGGAGAATCGAGTATCATATCTGCTGAAAATCACATTCAAGGGTTTGAGAATTTTATAGATTTATTCGAGATTGACCAGGACGATGTGTGTATGAGAGTTTTCTCTCAATCCTTGAAAGGAGACACCAAACAATGGTTCAAACACTTACACCCATAAACCATTATCTCATGGGTGGAATTGTAGAAGGTTTTTTTTTAATTTTGGGGCAAGGAGAAATCCTTAGAGCTGCAATTCACTGAGTTTTACGCCTTGAAAAGACGCAGCAATGAATCTATTTCTGTATTCAGTAGAAATATCTCTAGCGTATATTATAATTTGTCCAAAGAAATTCAACCCTCTGAAGCTGTCGCCATGCTCCATTACGCAACTGCTCTTCATCCAGATTTTTCTTTCCTCCTGATGGAAAGAAGACATGGGTCCTTACAACAAATGTTTAGTGATGCTCAGGACATTCAACACAACCTACAAGCATGTACACAAACCCAAAATGAGGGGTTGAATGTTCAAGGACATGAAAGTGAAAATGAATAGAAAATCGTTGATTGGAATCTTGAGCATAGAATTGACAATATCATGGGTCCTCTTGAAGTTTCCAATGCTAATGATTTTACAAAAAATTACATCCCACTTGTTGAAAGAGGTGGTGTTGATCCATTCCATGATGAGTAGAGGGATGATCGTTTTATGTATTCATTTGTAGATAGTCAAGAATATGAGTGTGAAAAGCAGCTTGTTGAAGAACAGGTTGATGTACTAAGTTTGTTCTTGTTAGATGACATGGCATATGTTAATGATTTGCTTATATATGATGAATATGATGATTACAATGTTGACCCCCTGGAACAATCAACCACATGTTCTTTATCATAAAATGTTCCTTTTCAGTGGTATAATGAAATCAATCAGGCTGCATATCACAATTACAAAGAAGAAAGTATTGAATCGACCAAAGGGAATTCCTTACCTCTATGTTTTTCTTCTTTCAAATTGCTGAAAGAAAATCCTAAAATCATCATCAAAGAAAAAGAATATATGCTTATGCAAAGCCATGCCAGATCAATGGAGTAGAATGACAAGATGTTGCAACATTCTTTTTATGTGCTTGGAGACCCTATTTCTTGTGTTGAAATACAACCATATGTTGGCAATGAAATTGAAGATGGTTTCAAATCAGGTAGGACAACCCTACCATTATGTTTTGCTTCTTTCGAATTATTGAAGGAAAATATTTGTAGTATCTCAGGACAAGGATCCTCCAAGCATGAACGGAGTGGTGATGATAATTCTATGGACAATCACATAAAGGGTCATGTCAGCTCAGATTTGTAGTCTATGTTCATCTATCAAACTGAAAAGGAAGAAGAAGTTGCTCCAAAAAGTATTGTTCAATGTCATTTTCTCCATCTCGAAATCAGTATGGATTCTCAACGTGAAAATGTGTTTCAGAGTATTTTCTCTTCCCTTGAAAATGACATCGTGGTTAAATTTTTAAGCCACATAGACATGGATGAAGATTATGAAATTGCATCTATGGAAGTTTCTAGCAATAAAGAAACAAATGACATAGATGAAGCAGTGTATGTCATTTGTCCATCAGAAACACCGAAAGATAATGAAGATGTAGTGGTTTTATTCAAGTCATTTGAAAATCAGGGTTTCGAAAATCCATCCATGGGAGCTCTGTATTATGAAGTAGTGCAAGAACATGAACTTATTTCTATTTATTCATTGGAACGTCAATGTGGTTGTCCTCAAACAAATTTCTAGAAATTTAATGAAACCACATCAGAGTTGTTTGATGAACAAGAGGATAACCTTGTTGCATATTATATGGTTGTCATATTTGAAGATGTTCAAGAATATATGAATATTTTTGTTGATATGAATGTCCAAGTAGATAAACCTATCATCGCCATTTCATTCGAAGATGTTCTTAGAATAGAATAAATAGAGAAAAAACAACTAACACTGATGAAAGATACTTGCCTTTTGGTTTTTGCTTATCAGGGAGAAATAATTTCTCATGAGTTTCAAGATCCAATGGCCATCCTATTACAGTCTTCAGTGAAGGATGAATTTGCTTCATTCATAAGATCAAATTTTGGATTCAATTTGTTTTTTCAGCCGCCATCCTTTACGTTTTTCTACCAGCTTGAAAAAAATGTGAAAGGAAAATCAGGAAACCAATTGCTTGATTGGTTGCATTGGCACTTTAGCATCACCTGAGCGAGTGGTCATCCCAACAGTTTTAAGGTAGGTAGGGATGTGAAAATAATCTTGTCGGTCAAGCATTTTTTCAGTTTGAGTTTTCTAGCACTAGATGTAGTCAGTTTTCAATAATGCACTAGGATGTCCCCCATGCAGACGTCCCCCATGCAGTTGGAAGCAGTTCATAGAGCTTGGTAGGAGCAGGACACACACATGTTTTGGGGAAAATCCCCATGGATCAGGCACCGATTCTATGAGTTCTTTGCTACCTCTCTGGGAGGATAAAATCCCCAGTTGGAGCCAATGTTATCACCGTAACAATTTTTATCATAATCAAAAAACTTCTGAAGTTTAGCGAGACGCTATACCACAGTAGCGGTGCGATAGTTCAGGGCGCTCGGCTATATTCCGCGGCGTGTGAACGAATGTAGCGGAAGTGGGAAGGGAGTAGCTCGGTGGGCCGTTGATCTTGAAGAATCTCAAATCTATGGTCGAAGCCTACATCAGACAAACAAATAGCATGGAACTTAACATCGCGAAGGCAGACCGGGGAAAAATACTCTGGTTTCGATGGGGAACGCGTGGCACTCTTACACACGCATCGGGGGAGACGGTGGATTGCCCGAAACCACTTTTCCTATGGCCCCGATGTGACATGTTTCAAAATGTCATGTCAATAGCTCGCGGGGAAGATGGCAGTTGGTCAGATCACCTCACATCATCGGTCCAGGTACTTTCTCAGATGACGTACCAAAAGGACGTCGCCGCATAACTAACTCTAGGTTCATCATTCGAAGTGGATTGATGAAGCGTGGCACACCAAGGTACTGTGATAGTAATTCGTGAGAAAAGTTCACAGAACATCAAAATCTCAGATATGAATCATTTTATCCTATTCTGGTAAATTGTCATCTATTGCGTAAGAAAAACAAACTCGGCCTGTGCTCTTAAATTCTGTAAACCCAAAGGGTGGCCAAATCACGGTCTCTGCGAAGTTCAGAAAACATGAATAATATCCGTCAAACGGTGCCTGGCGCAATTGGGTTCTCAGCTAAGGTACCAGGAAGGTCAATAAGTAAGAATGAAAGATGGTTCTTGTAGATGCAGACGACTAAATTTCATACCGAACCGGAAACTGAGACAGAGTCGGGAGTAATATTAAACCCCGTTATAAGGGATCTTGTCATAAATGAACACGCAGACAACACCTGCCACCCAGCCGCAAAGAAGAAGAGGAGAAAAAGGAGGAAATCAGAGGCCAAAACCAAGATGATAGAGAGTGTCGGGGAAAATTTCGATTGGTGGAGTACCCTGGAAGAGGAAATTGCCAAGATGAGGTGAATCCTCGAGTAAAATTTTGGTGTATTTCAGATAGTTTTGGACAGATGTCGGTTTAAGAGAAGGGAGTCCTGATATGACAGACCAATTACTAACGGTCCCTTTAAATAATACAATTGTTCTTCCTTTTTGTAACTCATATCTGTTTTTGGAATTATGAGGAAGTCAGAACGTTTTGAATTCCATATGAAATTCCTCTATATATGCTTGGCCTCACGAGTATAGAAGGATGGAGAAAAGAGGAACCTACCTTATGTGCAGGAAAACTTTATAAATCTCTGGGGCTAGAATGAATACATGGGTGTAGAGGCTGATTTTGGGACTTTTTATGAAAAGATTTTAATTGGTGGTGTTATGAGTCTCGTTTTCTCTCATAGTATGTGATTCTTGTTATTCTGTTTTTTCATTTTGCTTTCTTCTGTCTAAATTGAGAAACTAAAAGTCCAGAATTCATTATTCGATGCTCTCGGCTTGACAATTTAGACTGTGTTCATCTCTTCTAAACCATTTCAGAATTCATTACTATAATGCTTTGATAATAGTTGTGTGTTTCTTTTCTTCCGATACCATCTAAAATTTTCATGCATAAACTCAGAAGTCACTTCCTCATTTAGCCTTTTCCTCTGGATTGTTTTCACGATTTGGAAATGCATCCTACATTCTTGACCCCATAGCCCAAAGGTCATCTTCAGCTCTTCAACAACTTTATTAAAACCCCAAAACAAACCAATTCTAGCCACCGATTTCCATAGATGTATCAAGTGACACGAGAGAGCCCTCTCTGAGTTGCGCAGGCTAGTGCCTCAGCTCTAAAGCTGGTTGAAACAGTGACCTCTATCGTTTTTCTATTCAGCGGGACAGAATTTACAGAGTTCTAACACTCTTCACACATTGTACTCACATTTTTATGGGTATTCTCATACATAACATCTATCACTCAATTACACAAACTAATCATGAATAGATCACATAGTGACATGAACAGTTCATAAATACATTGCACTCATGCACATTAACATAGCTACATGCATGTGCATGTGACCGCATGCAGAAATTCGTAGACATGAAGAATAAAAAATTGCAGGTGACCACTCCAATTTCTGAGGAGGTTTAATCAACCTAGTCTTCTCATTATCATCATGTCTGGATGGCAGAGCTTTAAGCGGAGGCCGAGTGAAGCGATGAGCCCGCAAACTAAATGAGGGAAGACGAAATACTAACATATTATTATTAGTAAAAGCATTCCAAGCCATTGCATTGTCAGCAGTTATAATTGCAGCGGGTTCAACTTCCATCAATATAATAACTACACATACAGACAGACAGACCCAGGGCTAAACTAGTACTACTTGTGTGAAAGCTGGGCTCGGGATTGTAATTATATCTACTCCGTTGAGCTCATGGGAAGCTCTTGATCTCTCTCAGGTAGCTCTCATTGGAGCGTAGAGGGTGGGATTGATCGGACGCCGGTCCATGGAGGGAGCCGCCACAATCATGTCAAGTTAACTTTGAAGAGCATTTGTTTGTAATTTGCTGAGGCATGTCGAATTCAAACATGTGAAATCCTCGTGCTTTCATGAGATTATTTGTCTGCTACATAAAATCATGTGGCAGTATCTGAGGCCTTGGGAAATTCCAGTGAGTGGAATCTTCGTCTGGTCACGGGATAATTTGTGTTCACAATAAAATCGTATTTGCTGAGAACGACCCTTCGGGCCATGGTTAGTGACAATTACTTTCAAAATCTATAAATAAATTCAAAGATGATGGGTGCTTGTAAAGTCAGTCGGATTCCGCTGTATTATTACTTTATAAATGGAACGGCCCGCCCAGAGTAGCTGAAAGAAATTGATTTGTCCGCATTGGATACATCAAAGACTAACAACCCTTCCCAAAACAAAGGACCACTTATTTGTTTAATCATCATTCATGTTTGAAAAGTGAATGATAAAAAAACTATTGTACCATATATATATATACAATGTTTCATCCAGGTTGAAAAATTCATTGGTACATTTTGATGTGGGAGGTCAGAAGTCATTGAATTTGCAAATCATTAAAGATGAGTTTTCTCGAGATTGGTACATTTTGATGTGAATGATAAA
>ML813272.1:19623-40192 GCA_009831015.1 Picea engelmannii | reverse complement strand
ATATATATATATATATATACAATGTTTCATCCAGATTGAAAAATTCATTGGTACATTTTGATGTGGGAGGTCAGAAGTCATTGAATTTGCAAATCATTAAAGATGATTTTTCTCGAGATTGGTACATTTTGATGTGGGAGGTCAGAAATCATTGAATTTGTAAACAATTAAAGATGATTTACACAAGGAGATGAGCTTTGTAATTTTGGATTTGGAAACCCACCTTGGCGCTTCTTTTGATTTTTTCACCATTATAAACAACTAAAGATGATTTACACAAGGAGAGGAGCTTTGTAATGCTGGATTTAGAAACTCACCTTGGCACTTCTTTTGATTTCTCCACCATTATATTTGTACTAGATAGGAGATAATTTGGAGTAATTAATGTAGATGATTTGTTTCTAAGCATATCCTTGAAAGAGACATGATGTGAGGATGAAGGGACTTCATTGCCATAACTCCTCCACAAAGGCGTAAATTCAACATGAGAGATGAGTCTTTGTAAACATTGTAGGAAAACAATAGAAAGTGGTCTTAGTTGTTTTCCATAAAAAAAAAAGTTGTGACTGGTCCATTGGGATCCAGTGCAAGAGTTACAATCTCTGTATTTTAATTTTTTTTTTTCCTATGAGATTTGACCATGATTTGAAAACTAGTTAAATCATCATAACTCTCTCATGTTAACTATTCCTTAATAAAGTTTTTGATATCATGCATTCCAAACACTTGGAAAGTAATAATCTCATAAAAAAATTATTGCAAACATTTTGTCAAATACTTATCTGTCATACATTTCATCAAACACTAAGTAGATATCCTTGTGATGTAAGATAAAAAGTTACAAGTATTTAGAAACATCAAGAGTGACATCTATACTAGAAAGAGCAAGGGGGTGTTCCTACACAATGTAGAGAGTTGCAACTACCTCAACGAAAGTTTGAATATAACATGTGCATTCATGGGATGTTAAAGAATACCCCTAATTTCAGTGGATATTAATAAATACTTCCCAAAACCTTTTTGTTGGACCCCTCTTCCAATACATCTTTCTAATAAAAAAAACATGTTTTTATTAGATACCACTTTTTATACCCACCAATGCTTATAAACCCCTAGTACCTCACCTTTCCTATGCAATATTTACAATATATTGACTTTTTTTCATAATTTTAAAACCCCTTGATGAATGAACATCATAAACTATTGGTCACCTATACCTACAATATATTGACTTTATTTTTCATAATTTTAACATCCCATTTATAAATGAACATGATAAATTATTGATCAACAAAGTAAAATTTTTATACAAACATTTGTCCATTATCCAAAATCATTATTGATTGATTAATAAAAGATCCTAAAGCTAATTGACCAATAAAATCCATTACAAATAAAAATTATCCATCCTATCTTCATGCCACATCACCAAAAAGGTTTGTCTCAAAAGGAGGTTTGTACCACATTATCTGATTGAAGTTTTTTGTTAAAAAATAATCAATACATTAAACTGTTTTCTGGATAAACTAATAAAATCCATTACAAATTGAAATTATCCATCCTATCTGCATGCCACATCACCAAAAAGGTTTGTCTCAAAAGGGGGTTTGTACCACATTATGTGATTGAAGTTTTTTGTTAAAGAATAATCAATACATTAAACGGTTTTCTGGATAAATTCGGGGTTTGTACCACATTATGTGATTGAAGTTTTTAATTAAAGAATAATCAATACATTAACCATTTTTTTTTTGATAAATTCCAATAGTATTTAAGTATTTGGAGAATGAAGAGATAAATTAAGCACTTGGACTTTGATGAGATAGATAGGGTGGTGGTTGAATTGAATGTTAATAATTAGTTAAGTAGAGTGTAGGATTCGTTTGATTGTTTTATAATATTTAAGAATAAATAGTTTAGAGAATTTGATAACATAACAAGTTTTATTTTGATATGTTTATTATTATTATTAGATGGATAAATAAATTTGTAATTCAATGTGAAGATACATGTAAAAGTAAATTTTTACACTCTTTTCACACCCTATCACTTATTCAAACATCTACAATAATGTTTACATAGTGGTGGTTGTAAATTATATGGGTGGTTGTCAATTATATGTTACATGAAAGAGTTGTCATGGATGACTAGTGGAGAGTTCATTCTTCATGTACTTCATGGCAAGTTTGGCAACAAGTTTGGGAATAGAAAGAAGAAAGATCTTACAATGATTATATTTTCAAAGTTCTCCATACAATTATTTCTATTAGAGTTCTTTGATGGGGGCATGAAAGCTTCATAGGATGAGGGAGTGGAGGGCCTTATTATGCCAAATTATTTGGTCCTTGATTGTGCCTGTGCATATACAACATAGAGGTTGGTGTTGTGTGTCTACAAGATACTGAGGTGTTGGAGCCATGGATACATGCTTTCCATGTGGTGTTGTAGGGTATCATCAATATGAATAATTTGACAAGTATTATCATAATTTGTGCTTAATTGTGATCCATTTTTCACATACACATGCAAATTAATGACGAAACAAGCATTTCTCTTTAATTTAGAATAATATATTTGCATTTCTTTGGGGAATACTCTCCAATTTATGTTGAATGAGTTCTCCAAGTATAAACAATTCACCATCTCTGAAAATCTCTACTTGCATAACATTACACACAACAAACCTTCAAAGATGCAAATAAGTTATGGAGGATGGGCTTAATGGTTTAATGATGAACTCCTACTTTGGGTAGGAATCAAGGGTTCTCCTTTCTATAAAGTAGAAAATAGCACAAATCCCTTCTTACCTCCTCCTAAATGATCATCCATTTTTACTCTTTTTATCCTTCCACTTGTCCATTTCAAGGGCATGTTAGTTTAAATTGTATTGTAATAATGTGTTAATACTTAATCAATTTACTTTGTTGAACATATGTTAATCTTTTTTATATTCTCAAACCAAGAAAGTGCACTAGTTTTCTAGAAAAAAATGGTTTTTTTCAAAAAAACATATAAATGGTTATAGTTTCAGTAATGAAAATTCTTTTATAAAACTTTAACAAACAAATAAAACCACCCTAAAATAAAATATGAGAGAACTATGATAACCATATTTCACTGTTAAAACTTTAATCCATAAAACAATGTCTAATAAGGTGAGCATTATCCATCATGAAAGGTTTTATCTTTTCCCTAAAAGCTCATTCCAACACTATCAAATACCTTTATTAAGACTTACTCATTTCTACATTGTTAAATACAAAGCTATCTTAACCACAATATATAAAAGTGAGCATTACATAAATATAATATGCCATACCATATCAAATTTCATCATTCCCATGCATATATGAAAATGAAAATTATATAAATGTAATATGCCATATCATACCAAACTTCATCATTCCCATGTTATATGCATAGCCCACCTTTGTTTTTAACAACTTCGTACTCTCCACCATTGCCACCATTACCCAATATATATATTAAAGATAAATACCAAATAATATATATATATATGACAAAGATTAAGTAACATACACAAATGATTATAAAATATATATTGTAAATATATAAGGCATGACATATTGTATGGTGAACCTCTGGAAAGCCAAATCATTGTTCAACTATATTGTACGTAACTTGTGTATACTACTTGTGTATACCTGCAATTAAGTACCACAGTGTCCCAATGATTCCAATATATGCCATGCCAATGATTCCGATATATGTTAAGATACACTTTGATCAAAGGCATTCCATATCCCACAATTAAGTACCACACATGTCTCAATTATTCCAGTATATGCTGAGATATATATACTTCCATGTCTCAATTATTCCAGTATATGCTGAGATATATATACTTCCATCAAAAGTATCCCATATACCAACTATATTGTAGGCCAATGGTAACTTGCATATCTGACAATTAAGTAACACATAGTGTCCCAATGATTCCAATATATTGTGAGATATATATACTTCCATCAAAGGCATCCCATATAACTGCATATATTGCATGCTCCATTGTCCTCACCTGCTGAGATATATATACTTCCATCAAAGGCATCCCATATAACTGCATATATTTGCATGCTGCATAGTCCTCACCTGCTAGCAGAGCAATATACAGCCGGTTATGCAGCGTTATTTAATGCTGCAGTAGGTTGTATATAATAGGTTGTATATACATTATAGGATGGTTTATATATTAAGGTCTTTATCTATGAGCAATATATAGTTTGTTAAGCATCATTCAATGTTGGAACAGGTGGTATATATATCACTCCGCTTATATATTAAGGTTTTCAGTTGGTATATACATCACTCTGTTTATATATTAAGGTTTTCAGGTGGTATATACATCAGGTGGTATATACATCAGGTTTTTATCTGTTAATAATATATAAAACAATATATAATCTGAACGAAGGGATGCCCCCAACTTATAGCGAGCGTAGCGTTGAACGGACGGTCCAATCAATAGAGGGAGGGAGGAGCTGTTGGATGGAGGGACGGGCTTCCAGAAAGCATTCACAGGCCTAGAATCACACTTGCTCAAAGGACGGACAGATTCGGATATAGGACTATTCCGGTCCGGCCGAGCCTTGCCCAGAATACTCTTTAGGAATTTTAACCCACAAACAATATATAATCTGTTAAGTATTATTTAATGCTGTAACAAGTGGTATATACACCATCAAATATACTCAAAATATATATGATCAATAGTAGGCTGCTTATTGCTCAGATGACAGTATTAAATACTATATATCAGGCTGCTTATTGCTCAAATGACAGTATTAAATACTATGTAGCAGGCTGCTTATTGCTGGCCCTCCTCACTCACTTCCGTACAAACCGTACACTCTCCAACAATGGATTCTCTTGCTGAGTATCTTTGTCCTGTACTTGTAGCTCTGACATGCACATGCAAGCCACTACAAAGGCCGAATACATACAGGAGAGTTTCAGGCCACCCAAAGGTAATCATACTTGAACAGAACTAATTCTTGTCGGATAATTCCCATAGAAAAAAAGCATAGCTGCCCAGTAATTGCACGTCTTGTGGGTAATCTTTCACTGCTTTTTCGAATACCCCGTTGGCTTCTTCACCATTTCCCAAAGCTTTCCATAGAAACTCGGCGTACTCTGCCATAAGCCCACCAGTATTACCAGTACATGAAGCGTCCATTTCCATCTGAGTGAGTGCCTTTTCGTAGTATTTGCGAGCCAGATCATTGTGCAGCCACACACTGCTCGCATATTCTGCAAACTCCCTATAAAACGCTCGCTCATTCATGCTGGCGCCCTTCTCGAGTACTTGCCGCTCACATTTAGCACGGTAGGCCTTCATTCGACCCTGCACATCATCATTAATATGAAAATGATGACGAGGAAGAAGAGGGGGATATTTATTACTATGATCAGTAGGGTTAGCAGTCGTATTAGAAGAATGAGAATCTGCAGATGACCACTCCAATTTCTGAGGAGGCTTAATCATCCTGGTACTCATCTCATCATCAGCATCAAGTCTGGATGGCAGAGCTTTAAGTGGAGGCCGAGTGAAGCGATGACCCGGCAAACTAAATGAAGGAAGACGAAATACTAACAGATTATTACTAGTAAAAGCATTCCTCACCATTGCATTGCCAGAAGTTATAGTTGTTGCGGCTGCAACTTCCATCAATATAATAATTACACATACAGAAGGACTGACCCAGGGCTAAACTAGTACTACTCTCCCACCAAATTCGATGAATTTGTGTGAAACCTGGGCTCGGGAATGTAATTATATGTACTGCGGTGAGCTCATAGGCAGCCCTTGATCTCTCTCAGGTGAGCTCATAGGCAGCCCTTGATCTCATTGGAACATGGTGGGTGCGATGGATTGAACGCCGGTCCTTGGAGGGAGCCGCCGGAATCATATAATTTAACTTTGAAGGAATCATATCAACGCCGCCGGAATCATATCAACTTAACTTTGAAGCGCATTTGTTTGTAATTTTCTGAGGTCTTGTCGAATTCCAAGATGTGGAATCCTGGTGCTGTCTTGAGATTATTGGCGTGCTACGATTTTTTCCTGGTGGTGTCATGAGATAATTGGTGTCATGAGATCATTTGTGTGCTACATAAAATCGTATGGTAGGGTCTGAGGCCTTGTGAGATTCCAGTGTGTGAAATCTTCGTCTTGTCACGGGATAATTTGTGTTCACAATAAAAACTTATTGCTGAGAACGACCTCCGGGCCATGGTTAGTGACAATCACTTTCCAAATCTTTATAAAATTCAAAGATACTGGGTGGTTAAAAATGGAAGGGCCTGGAGTGGGTGAAGGAAAACGATTTTTCTGCATTGGATCTATCAGGAAATCGATTTTCGTACTAGATTGTGTAAAAGAGATTGATTTGTCCGTTATGTATAGTCAAGAAATCGATTTGAACACTTTGGATTCTGCCTTATGGTAAGGATATATTAAGAAATCGAATTGATCACTTTTGGATGGTTCTGCAAAAATCGATTTGAACACTTTGGATGGTTCTGCTGTATTCTAGGATAGTTTAAGAAATCGATTTGAAGTCTTGGATGGTGTAGAATGGGTGAAGACATGCAATTATTAATTTAATTTGTTTTTTTTTTCAAATATTATTTTGTTTAATTTGTTGGAAATCTGAGAGATATTGTTAAATATACTATTGGTTAAATTTGTATATTTCTAATGTTTCAAAAAATTTTAAGTAATTTTTAAGTAGACTGAATAGTTTAGAAATACAATTTAATAAATTTTATTCAAATTTATATAACTAAATTTCAAAAAAAAAAAATACCAAAACTTAGAACGTTTAAAAACTAATCAAATAACCAAATAAAGGGAATGGATATCTGAACATACAAACATAAAATGATCCCAAGACAATCGCCTTGGGGTGGTAAAACGGGAAGTAATTTGGAAGAGAAATTTCGATCGACCTTTGGAGTACGCAATCATGGGTCTAAAGGAGTCTACTCAATCTTTTTCAAGTGAAGTTAGAGTTGATAATGATATTGATAACAAAAATCATTGTTTAGTGACGGAGTATGTGGTATCAAACTTTGGAAACGAACCTCATGTCCGAGGCATTGAAGGCTTGGAGTATCAACTCCAACCCATATCAAATGAGGTGTGTAGTCTAAGGACAAGGTCGAAGGAAGTGCCTTGTGTTTCAGTTGGGGATGGTAGGGTAGAGTTTTTCCTTTGGTAGAAACTAGTAGTTTCCCAAAAACATCTTTGAAATGTGAATGATAGTCATAGAAATGTAAGGGGGTGGAATTTTGGTGAAGGGAAAATTATCTTAGAAGAGTTTTTTATTTATTTTTTATTTATTTAGGAAATAGGTTTTAGAGAGAATATTTCATCTTTTCATAGCGTCCTCAACCTTAAACTATTATACTTAGGAAAATTAATCATAGGTGAGTGTGTAATATTTTGAGCAATAAAATTTATGGAGAGATACTTGGAATGGGGGTCACAAACTTCTAGAAGATCTATAAGGAACTTGAGAGAGTGAACAATGCAAAAATAGTCAAAATTGCTTCCATTTCCCCTAGATTTGTGACTAAAGAACAAAATGAAACCTCTCTAGAAGAGGTCACAAAGGAGGAGTTGAGTGCGCTACTATATTCATATAAGAAATACAAGATTCCATATCCTTATGGATGGACTATTAAATTTTTTATTGCATTCATCCCAAAGGGAGAGAAGGAAAATCCATTTCATTATTTAAGCTCTATATTCTTTTGCATTTGTGTATATCAAATAATAGAACAATTTCTAGTACTATGTCTTTTTGGGTGTGATCTCATTAAATTTGGGTTTTTCAAAGGTAGGCAAATAAACGAGGCATTGGCAACTGCACATGCAGGTCTTTACTATATAAATAGGAAAAAGAAGCCAATATTTATAAAATTGGACCTTCAAATGCCTATGACAAAACCAACTAGTTGTCCTTTAGGTTAATCTTGATTTAAGTGGGTTTTAATTTCGCAATTGTGAGTTGGATCATGAGATAGGTCTCTTCTATGAATTTTTCTCTTTTAATTAATGAGGCAACATCAAATCTTTTGAAGCCAACAAAGGGATTGATAAAAATGATTTCCTTTATATCCATTTTTGTTTATATTGATAGTTGAAGAATTACATAGGAAATTAATGGAGACTAAAAGGAGAGGGAGCATTGTTGTTTAAATTGATAGGTTAATAATTACGTAGGAAAATAATGGAGGCTAAAAGGAGAGGGAGTATAGAAGGTATAAATATATGTTTGGTGCTCCTAACACAACTTTTATTTGTGGATGATATTTGATTATTCATTAATGGATCTAAGAGGGAAGCTAGAAAAGTCAAAGAGATATTAAATACCTTATGTATGTCTACTCGAATGGAGAATTGATGCACACAAATTAATGTACATTGTAGTGGATTGAATGAGGAAGTTGTTCAAAGACTCATTGTATAATTTCCCTTTAAATCTGTTGACATGCAGGCATGTTTCATGTACTTGATATTCATACTTGAGCAAAATAAACGTGGAAAAAAATATCGAGCATGCCTTAATGAAGAATCGAGGGTGGAATTTATCACTAGTGCAATAAATGGCCTAGAAAGGGAGGAAGGCTAACACTAGTTAAGTTTAATTTAGAAGCAATTATAGTGTATTGGCATTCATTTGCCATCATTCTCAAAGGTTTCATGGAAAGGTTTAGGAAAGTGTTATTTAACTTTTTATGGGGAGGAAGATGTGACCTTCAAGGGATACACCTAGCTAAGTGGTTAGATATATCAAAGAAAAACAACATGGGTGACTGGGGATTGAAGCACATTAATTTCCTTAGGAAATCTCTTGCTGCAAAAAGTCTGTGGATTTTATTGACTAGAGACATTTTGTGAAAGTAGTAGATAGAGAAGAAGTACATAGTTCCAAGTACTTTTATGGACTGGATCAAGAATTCTAGGAAGAGCACTTATGTTTCAAACAAATGGAATTATTTATTTTTATCCTTTCCTATAATAGAAAATAACTTATCTTGGAGAGTAGCTAACTGTGAACAGGTAAGATTGGGTTCGCATTCCATCTTGGGGTGTGGGGATGTAGTGATCTTAACTCTATGTTTTATTCCAACTTCAAGTTCAAGGGTTGTATTATTTAAACTAGGTAGATGATATTGGCTTGACAACTATTTGGGCACAAGTTTGGAAAACAACTCGGAGTTTGGACCTAGAGGGTGAAAGAGAAGTAAGTTGCAAAATGCTAATCTCATAACTAAGAAAGGGGCATATTATAATAAATGAAGAGGCAGACTCATTGGCTTGGGCTCAATATCAGTGGTAAAAATTTTGGAAAATCAAAGCATGAAAAGAAACCAAGATATTTTTATGGTTTTCTCTTAGAAATAGAACTTTGACATGGGATATGATACAAAAAATATGAAAAGGTGGACCAGTCATGCACTATATATGCAAGAGAGTAGGGGAATATATTTGACATTGAATGATTTAGTGCTCCTATGCATGTCATGTTTGGAAGGATGTGGAAAAATTCACTAGTATCACTAATTTAAGGTTGTGGAAAAATTCACTAGTATCACTAATTTAAGGTTGTGGAAAAATTCACTAGTATCACTAATTTAAGGATGTTGAAAAATTCACTAGTATCATTAATTTATGAATGGGGCCATCTATTGAAGAGTCTTTGAGAAATTGGTATAGGAAAAAGGAGTTAAAGGCCAATATAGTAATTCCATGTGGGGAATTTAGCTAGCCTATAGTGAGTGTTTATTTAATGACATGTAGGAGCCTACATTGTAGGTGTATTCATAGATTTATGGTTTCTTTCAAGGTCATAAGTTGTAGTTAAAGGTTAAACCCCAAGACAGGTTTGAGAGATATTGAACAAAAAATCAATTCCTTTTGGATTCTTTAATGGGGCTAAGTAGGGTCCTTAAGATTTTTGTAGTGTTGGAGGGATCATGTTCCTCTCAAATAATCATTTTTTTAAGTTTGAAGTAGGTTCGGATTCAAGTACAAAAAATATTGTTGAATTAATTGCTTTAATATGTGTACTAAATTGACTTTAGAGAAAGGGATAGAAGGGTTTCAGGTTTATGGAGACTCACTTCTTGTTATAAAAGTGGGTGAGGGAAAACCCAAATTCAAAATGTTACTTTTATACCTTTAGCAACAACAGCTGAAATATGTCTTAGAACTCTTTCAAAATATATCATTCTCACATATTTGCATGGAGCTAAATGAAGAAGTAGATGGGCTCTCTAAGAAGGTTCAACAAATTCAATTTGGAGTTTTGTGATCCAAATTTTATGAGCAGAACGAAATGAATACAGATCTATATTATTAACACATAGATTCAATGAACAATAACAAAGATACAATAAAACTTGGCTTCTGTTAATAAAGAAATATGTTGAAACTGTGAAATGCAGACTTAAACAAGCTTGCTAGAATGGTGGCAACTTATCTTCGAGAAGAGATGTGATGGATGTGTTGATTCGCCAGAAGAAGAGTGCAATGAGGCTCCAAAATCTTTTTTACATTAAACATGAATGCCAAAACCATAGACATCCAAAAACCTAACCCTAGGATATGAAGCGCCAAAATTCATGTGGGCCCCATTGGGGTCAATTAGTACAACGACTTCCTGGGGTCGTAACTTTTGCATAGGATCTTCGTTTTAGGCGCATGATAGCCTATTGGAAAGGTCTATTCGAGGAATACACATTATGATGACACACTCTAACTCTGTCTATAGTGTGACTGTGTTGGGCCCAACAAATATTGTTTAGGGCCTCAAAACGACCCCGAAAGTTTAGGACATGAAAAGCTGGAAAAAAACTGCCAAGATGAAATTTGTAAGTGATCCAGTTGGAATAGGTGGGTGGCCACCAATATCCACCTAGATAAATCCTCCTCCCTTAGGAAGAAATGGTCTCCATTTTGTTGAGTTCCCCCATCAGATGAGGAAATTTTTGTTGAATTTGGCCCCAGGTGAGCACTTTTCCTTGGTGTAGGAGTTTCCCTTCTTTGCCAACCTAATAAATCTAGATCTGTTGTTGGCGAGTTCCCTTGACCTATGTGTCCACGATCTGATCAATGGATTCCTATTCCATGCATTTAGGGTTGAGATATATTTGTGTCAATTGTTCTGCTATCTCTGAGATGTCCAATAATGGTGGAAAATATGGTTGAAGGAGGTCCACATTAAATATTGGATGCATTTCAAGGAAGGGGGGAATGTTGAGCTCAAACGAATTATCACCTACATCCTTGGTGATGGTGTAAGGTCCATAGCAGAGTGGACAAAGATTTCGATGGGGCCCCGTAAGGCGTTCTTTCTACAAGTGCAACCACACTTTATCTCCCACCTGAAACTTGTGTGGCACCCGGTGTTGATCATGGTGTTGCTTGTACTTTGCATTGGACTTCTGTAAAATATCATGAGCCTTTTGGCAGATGTCTTGGATATTCTCAATGAATCGGGTAGCTTTGTTAGCTTCAGTTTGAGCATGGGACGAGTCTTCCTAGGTGGCCGCAAGGGGTAGTGAAACATACATGGGACCCAATGGTTGAAATCCCAACGCCACTTGAAATGGGTTGTCGTTGGTTGAGCTATGTATGGATCTATTATAGTTTTGTTGAACATAGCGAAGACTCTCATCCCATGTGTGAGGATGCTTGTAATTGTACATGCGCAAGATATGCACGGTCATCTGATTGATGACCTCGGTCTGGCCATTCGTTTAGGGGTGGAAGGAAATGGATTTGGTGAGCTTGGTGTCCAAAAATGACTAGAGGCTCGATGAGAATGTGTTGAGGAACTAACTACCTCGATCCGAGACGATGGTTTTTGGTATCCCAAAATGTACCCACACTCATTTGAAGAAGAGTTTGGTAGTGGCCTCTACTGTGATTCTCTTGTTGCAGGCGACCAGAATCACCATTTTAGAAAAATGATCAACCATAAAAAAACATAGTCATTTCCCCACATGGTTGATAGAAGACCTGACATGTAGTCCATTGAGATGGATTCCCGGGGCCTTTCAAGAGTAGGAAGAGGGGTGTACATGCCTTGTTTATTAATGGCCAGTTTGGCAATGGCATAGGAAGTGCAGGACCTGATATACTTGCTGAAATCCTATCGAAGTTTCGGCCAATAGAAATGTTGTTGCAACACTACCACTATCTTTTCTACACCAAAGTGTCCTATTACCCAACTGTAGTGGGCATCCCAAATCGCCTTCACTCTCTCACTTGATGGAACGAAAAGATGGCCTAGATGGCACAACAACCCATCCTGAAGATGGAAATCAATGACGATTTTGTTTTCTCCCAACATCTGGTAGGTGGTGGAGAATTCATGATATCTCTCATAGAGTTGGGGCCATTCGTAGGTCTCATGGTTGCAGGAGTTTAGCACCATGGTGGGTGTTGCAACTGGAGGGTGGTTGAGGCAATAAACGATTTGGTTGGTGCTTCCTATCTTATAAATCATGTTGATATGGAACTGCAACAAGTATGTGGACCACTTTTGATGGTGGTCATTCTGCAATTTTCCTTCTATCTACATGAACCGCAGTGGCTTATGATCACTGTGGATGACTATCTCCTTCCCAAGAATGTAGTGCCTCTACTAGAAACAATCTTTCATAATTGAGTACATTTATTTGTCATAAGAAGGGTACTTACAGACGACATATGATAGTGTCTCACTATGATAGGCCACATGGTGTCCATGTTGAGTGATAATTGTACCCACAACATAGTCTGACACATATGTCTCGATCTCAAAGTGTTGTTGTAGGTCGGTTAATGAGAGAATTGGGGCTGAGCATAAGTGTTTCTTCAAATCATCGAACACTTTCTTTTGTAACAAGCCCCACATGAAATTTTCCTTACTTTCACCCCTGGTTACTTGGCTGAGGGCCCATGCAATATGGGAGAATCCCAACATGAACCTGCGATATAAATTGACAAAGACTAAAAAGCTCTTAATCTTAGTGAGTTTGGTTGGGGATGTCCAGTCACTAATGACTTGGATTTTGGTTGGATTCACATGCACCTCATGCTCATCAACAATGTATCCTAGGTATTGGACCTTATCCATGACGAAGGAGCATTTTTCTAAATTTGCATATAGCTTGTGTTGTTGCAGAGTGTGCAGAACCTGTTGAATATGTTGCAAGTGTTCCATCCAATTCTTGTTGTATATGAGGATGTCATCTAGGTAAACCACCATAAAAGAATTGGTGAAAGGCCACAATATGTCGTCCATCATCCTCATGAAAGTTGTTGGGGAATTTGTCAAAACAAAAGACATGACTAAGCACTCAAAAAGACCTTCTTTGGACTTGAAGGAAATTTTCCATACATCTATTTTCTTTATTAGGACCTGGTGGTAGCCAGAATTAGAATCAATCTTATTAAAGTATTTTCCCCACTTGAGTTGGTCAAGTATATCTTCGATCCGGGGAATGAGGTACCGGTTCTGGACTATGATTTTATTTAGGGATTGGTAATCAATGCAGAGTCACCGGGTCCCATCTTTCTTCTGCACAAGAACGATTGGGCTTCCACATGATGATGAGATGGTTCATATGTGCCAATTTTGGAGAAGTTCTTGGATCTGATGCTTGATCTCCTTGTTTTCTAAAAGAGAGTGATGATAGACTGGCCCATTGGGTATCGTTGTTGAGGGTCAAATCAATTGAATGCTTGACATGACAGTGCAGAGGTATGTCAGTGGGTGAGGATAAGATGTCTTTGTATTCTTCCATGACCTTATCCACTTGCTTCTAATGTGCGGAGATTTCATTCGTGGAAGCCATGGATGTGGCTACAACCTTCCACTCACTTTGAGAGCGAATCACGAAGAATAAAAACTTACTGGTCTAAGAGATGACCTTCATGCATTGTTTTGCACAGATCAAGGAAATGGAAATAGGTGGGACTACCTCAGGTATCCTATACAATTTCTTGCCCAAGGTAATAATAACATTGCGAGGCCTAGAATCATTTACAACATTACATTTCCATAAATAAAGTTGGCCTAAAAGAAAATCACAAACTTCAAGGGGGGAAACATCACACAATGCCTCATCTTTCAAGGGCTTGATGTCATAGGACAGACGACACTGTTGGCTGATGCGAAGATCGCTTCCTTGGAAGAGCCATTCGATGGTGTATGGTTGCAGGTGCAACGTTGTCGGTAGGGCCAACCGCTTGAGATGAGGTTATTTTGGCTACTGTTATCAATGATAAAGTGAAATGGAGTACCCTTCACCCACATCTGTGAATGAAAGAAACTCTCTCCTTCCTCTAACTCATTGGGTTCATCAGGATGGATCTTGGTGGTAGCAATGGTGGCACTAGGTTCTACATCAATAATATGTCTCCCCCTTTCTAGTTCTGAATCAAATTCAGAACCTGCATCTGATTCAGAGGCTTTCACCCCAGCCACCAACGACTTCTTTGAGCAACAATCATGAGTTTTATGCCGAGGGCTATTATGGAATTCACACCACTTCCCGATGTCTTTCTTTGTCTTTCCATTGTCCTTCTTCGTTTGTGTCTTAGACTAGTTTTCCTAACCCTATCCATCTTTTATTTTCCCTTTGTTTTGTTGGTTGGGGTTTCCCTTGCCCTGCTTCTACTATGAGGGATTCCCAGACCCAAAATATCGCGTCTTTTGTTTAATCTTCGACTCAATTTTGATATCATATCGATAGGTCGTGCCCAACGACAAGATGTCCAGAAACTCCATTTTTGTCTAGATGTATCAGTGCAGACCACCGCAGTACTTGAGCAACAAATGTTGCTCACAATCTTTGATACCCAAATTGGTGTGCAAGGTATGGAAGATATTTGTGAACTCTGGCATTTTTTGGTCCCTTTCCTACCGCAGTGTCATCCATATTGTGTACATGTCATCATAACTTCCAACCGGGAAGTATTGTTCCTTAATAACATCCTTGAAGGACTCCCAGGTGAGTGCAATTGTAAATACTGAGGGTTCCTATATTTCATTTTTCTCACAGAAACTCTCCCACCAATGTTTGACATGGGAGACAACTTTGAGGAGCACAAATGTAATCTTTTCTCTATTGGAAAAGTTATGGAAAAAAATATACCCTTCTAGCAGATACAACCATTTTTCTACAACATCTTCATTTATATAAACTTCAAATATAGGAATATCAAAGTTGATATGTACCTTGAATGGGGCGGTGCCTTCACTTGAAGAAGATGTGTCGTCGGTTGATATTCGTCGAAGGATTTGTGAAAAACTATCCATCATCTCGTTCCTTTGTTGTGCGAGGGCTTCCTCGAGCAACAATTTGAAAGGATCTCATGTCCCGTTGTCTTTCTTTTCTCCCACCATGGAAGGTCGCTTGGGCATGCGAGAGCTCTTGTACTCAATAAAAACAAGCTCTAGAACTAACTTTTTGTACCCTGACCTCGTCGAGGACATGCACTAAGAACGACAAGGAGCATACCATTTTGATACCGTTGATCCGAATTTTATGAGAAAAAAGAAATGAATACAGATCTATATTATTAACACAGATATTAAATAAACAATAACATAGAAACAATAAAACTTGGCATCAATTAATAAAGAATACACTGAAACTATAAAATGCAGACTGAAACAAACTTGCTAGAATGATGATGACTTATCTTTGCGAAGAGATGTGACGGTTGCGCTCATTCGCCAGAACATGAGTACAATGAGGATGCAAAATCCTTTTTACATCAAACATGAGTGCCATAACCATAGACATCTAAAAACCTAACCCTAGGAGATGAAGCGCCAAAATTTACATGGGCCCCGTTGGGGTAAGTTAGTACATCAACTTCCTGGGGTCATAACTTTTGCATACGATCTCCATTTTAGGTGCACAATAGCCCATTGGAAAGGTCTATCCAAGGACAACACATTATGTTGTCACATTTTGTATATGTCTATAATGAGATTGTGGAGGGCTCAAAAAATGATGTTTAGGGCCTTAAAAAAGCCCCGAAAGTTTAGGACCCGAAAAGCTAGAAAAAAACTGCCAAGATGAAATCTATAAGTGAGCCAATTGGAATAGATGGGTGGCCACCAATATCAACATAGATCAGTTAAAAAAAAAAGAACATCTAGATGTTGTTATTACATTATCCACTCTCCTAATATCTTGAAGTCATTTTAAATGTTGAGTTACAAAGTAAGTCCTTCAATTTATGTTTTATGATGGAGAACTATTATGCACATTTTGTTGTTTTATTATTAGGATATGTATAAAATCTAGATGACATTGAACAATCTATAAAAAAAAAAAAAGTAGTAAGGTGATGGTCCCACTTCGTGGATAGAAGAAGTTTTGTTGTATGTGGAAGATAGTGCGAATTTGAGCAGAGACATATATCTATTATTGTGTCTTTTTAACAAGTGCTACAAGCACCTTAAGAATGTAATTATCTATTCAACTACGAATAAAAGCTAATCTGTTTTTCTCAAGAGAAAAAAAAAATAAGAAAATAAGAAGTAAATTTGTCACTGATTAATAGAATTATTGATATGAAGGAAATCTTAAACACTATAGAGAAATTTCGTGATAATGATGAGATGAAGGGATCGTGTCAAATTATGAAAATTAAAGGGAAAGTTAAAACCATAAAAATAGATTGGAAATAATTATAAATTTTTCATATTTTCAATTTTATTTTTTATTAATTTTTATTTTTATGATATATATGGAAAAATTTTACACATTCATTATAACAATTTTGTAATATATTTAAAATTTAAGTATAAACTCATTATACCATTTTTATAATATATTTAAAATTTAAGTATAAAATAGTTTTTTTTGGATACTTGAGAATAACTTTTTTAATAATAATAACCTCTTATAATCTTCACTATTGTAAGCCCCGTGTTTTCTGAAAATAACCTTTTTAATAATAATAATAACTTCTTATAATAATAAATGTAAGGCACGCGTTGTTTGGCCATTTTGTCCGCTACCTCAATGAGGCTAAGTCTTTCTTGTTTTTGTATAGGTTGTTTCTCATTCAAACATTTTTTTGAGACTCATGATTAAGAAAATGGACACCCGGAGAGGGAGTGGTCACTAGTGTATAAAGTGTAGTGGGTGAATCATGTTTGAAACACCGAAATAACATATCCATGAATCGACGTATATGTATGGGGTTAAATGATCATATATTTACTTATTTAGTATTTTTTTTATTTTTTTTAATGATGATGATGGTTAACGAAATTGGTTTATTAAATTTTAAACACCGAAATAACATATCCATGAATCGACGTATATGTATGGGGTTAAATGATCATATATTTACTTATTTAGTATTTTTTTTATTTTTTTTAATGATGATGATGGTTAACGAAATTGGTTTATTAAATTTTAAAAAGGTAAAAGATTACTTCATTTCTTTATAATGTTATTTTTTGTGTTTAAAAAATATTTTATAGTTTTGATAACTTAAAATATTAAGAAGGTCAAAGTTATAAAAAATATTTTAAAATTAAAATTTAATTTGAAAATGGATAATATTATTTACTTTGTGTTTAAAAAATATTTTATAATTTTGATAACTTAAAATATTAAGAAGGTCAATGTTATAAAAAATATTTTAAAATTAAAATTTAATTTGAAAATGGATAATATTATTTACTGTTTTAGAATTTTCTATAAAATAATATTAATTACATATAAAACAAAGAGATAAAACATACTAATGCAAGTGCGCAATTTAAAATGATTTAGAATATAACATAAGTGTCTTTAAAAATTGTAGTTTAGAGTATAATGGAAATATCACTTTGTTAGGATGACGTTGACATTAAGAAACAAAACAGAGAGACAAAATCTAGGAGAGAAAATGAGATTAGATATTACAATAATATAAGTAGTAAATGATGGATTTAAGTGTTGTATATAAGTACTCTAGATCTCTTTATGTTGTAGTCCATTTGTATGGCATTCTATTGGTACATATATCTTTACCTTTTTAATTTGACAAAATTGAAAAACAATATCCCAAACATAACATAATAACAAAGTAATAATAACAAGAAGTTTGCATTTTATTTAATAAAAATAAATATGATTGTATACATGTTTCACTATATATATTTGGATATATAATTGGAAGATAAATTTCAATATTAATGTTTAAGTAATTGAAGCATGATGAGATTAATTTTCACATTAGATTAAGTGAGTTAATTATTGATGATTAAAATATATAATTGGAAGATAAATTTCAATATTAATATTTAAGTAATTGAAGCATGATGAAATTAATTTTCACATTAGATTAGGTGAGTTAATTATTAATGATTAAGTGAAATGGATGTATTTTTTTTTTTTTTTTAAATAAAAAAGAGTTGGAACCTTTTATATTGCCATAGACAAAATACAGCACTGTCGGGGATGCCAGCTACCCCGCCTTAGCAGGAAACCAGGGCAGCTGGACCTCCCTTTCCATATGTCAGCATAGTTACAAACCAGACAAAAGGTGGCAAAATTAACAAAATTAACAGTGCTAACTCCCGCCCGCAGGAAACCGGGAGTAGCAGGTTGCTTCAGAATACTAAAGTTTGCATCTAAATCTAGAACATAAAGAGAGCTAAATTTCCTCATGCATAGACTGTCAAAACAAAACCACAAGCAAGGGTTGGGTCGGAGCATCAGGTGACCTTGGAGTCCATGTGGATGTCAGCAGCTTCGGTATGCCGCCAGCGCGCAGGAAAGGCATATGGTCTGGCACACGTTGGACATTGCTTCTTCTGCGTAGCTCGTGAATGCGCGGCGAAAAACAGGTCCATCCTCTGCTCCAGTCGCCCAGTGCGAAAGACCAGATCGTCTAGGAGGTGGCGCACGTCGAAGATGAGACTGAGGTAATCTCCGGCTGCTGGGTGTCGCTGTGCTGGGTTGGTGTCTGCATTCGCTTTCTGCCTATGTTCTCCTGGGTCGGGCCTGGTGGGTTCAGGAGGAGGTTCTTCCACAATATAGCAGGGAGAATAAGGTTCTTCTTTGCCACTGTCGTCGTGATTGCGCCTTCCGCTTGCCTCTGCTGGAGTGTTGTCCTGATCAAATTGCGAGCAGGGGTTCCGGTGTTCAGGGACCGTGAACAAGGTGAGCACAGGGGGGTTGTCTTGTTCTGCGCCTGGGATCTCCTCCTCGATAATTGCCCATCCCCTCATTCTTCTTCTCCTGGCTGCTACAACCATTGCTTTTGCAAAGGTCTCCAGGCGCTTTCTTCGCGATTTGGCCGCATGCCAAGCCGCTCTGCGTCGAGGTGTCCCTCTGAGCCATGGCATAACGAAGCAACAAGGTAATGCTAGCAGATAGAGCGGCCCTGTCAGCAGGTCGTTAGTAAACTGGTGATGAGGCCAAAGCTGCTGTGAGACAGAGTGTCCCAAGCGCTCTCGGTAATCTGAAGTGATCCTGCTAGCTATGAACCCGAGCAATATACCGATTGTGATTATCACCGCCATCGCTTCCAGCATTAATGTTTGAAACTCAGTGCTGGTACTTTCCCCTTGTGCGGGCAGGCTCCATGAATGAATGCGCTGGTGTGAATTCATAGCGTATTAATGTGCCTTTGGTGCGAGCCGGTTATTTCCATGCCGCCACTTCCCCGCTCGCCTCCACGTGGTCGTTTGAATCGCCCTGTCACCCCATCCAGGAAGTGAAGGTCTTTGTGGGCGAGAGCTTGGCATCGCGCGAAAACCTCTGAGCCTGGTGAGCCATGGCCTTCCCAGCTGATGAGTTCCTCGCCCGTGTCCACTGCCATATTAGCTAGGTGATCCGCGACTTTGTTCGCTTCGCGTTTGACATGTGAGGTGATGATTTTGTAGTGCGGTTATAGGTGGAGAGTGAACTCAGCTAACAAGCTGTGGAGTCTCCAGCTTGGTGAGAGCTTGTCTGGGTTGCTGCCATGAAGTATTTTGGTAGCTAGCCTGATGATCACTTGGGAGTCTCCCTCTAGGAGAATCTTGTGATGGTCTTTAGCTATGGCTCTTTGGAGTCCTCGGAGGAGCCCTGTTAGCTCTGCCACATTGTTGGTTGTGTCTCCGAGGTAGCCTGCCTCCATATCGAGAATTTCCCCTTCCAAATTCCTTATCACTGCCCCATAGCCTCCCGGTCCCGGGTTGCCACTGGAAGCCCCATCAAAGTTGACTTTGATGAAATCCTCGGGAGGAGGGGACCATATGGTGGGACTAGTAGGTAGACCTCTGTGGCGGATTTGCGTATGCTGGATGCTGGTTGTGGCCTGCCAATATTGAAGAATGCTGAGTTCTCCGGGGCTGCCTTGCTGATCTGCTTCAGTCCAAGGTTTACTTCGAACGGTTTCGGTGATTAGGGATTTGATTTTTGCCCACGTAACTTCTGGTGGACAGGAGAGGGAATGGAATATTCTCTTGTTCCGCTCCTTCCAGATTTGCCATAGTGTGAATCCTGGTAACAGGGTCCAGATGCAGTTTAGAATGGGGTTGTT
>ML813271.1:138811-156223 GCA_009831015.1 Picea engelmannii | reverse complement strand
AAAATCATCCTAAAGGGGAACCAACTTACTAGGGCATTATGTCATCTTCCCAGGTATGAACAAGTTAAAGAGCATAATTTCCAAGAAAATGTTATGAAATGAAGGAGAATTTAATGTAACATATTCAAGTGCTTCAATAATCAAAGTGACACATACCATGATACCCAAACTCATTACCTCATGGAGCAAGACTTACTGCTTCTTCAGGACCAAGCTGGTGGGATGGATGCTGCTGCTGCTGATAGATGGGATGCACTAAAGAACATATGGGCCCTCCAGGGCCATGCTCAAGTCATCTGGCTCTCGACACTCCATGTATAGGACCCGTGGACCTCGAGACACGATCTCCTTAGTTATCCCTAGGATAGGGGATAACATGCACAAGAAAATGATCTAGTATGGCAACCATGTGTCTTGGGACAACCCTTTTATTGGACCAAGTATATTTCCCTTTACTCAGCCTGATATCAACCATGTCCCAATATTTAATAAGATCTTCAAGATTTTCTCAGGATGGATCTTAGACAACACTTCCACCTCTTTTTTCATTGTTAATGCATTACTGTATTAAAATCGCCCGCTAAAATGACATCCTATGAAATTCTGAATTCGAGATATTTAAAAGTGATGTCCACCATTGTTTTTTCTACACATAATTCACTAGCATATATAAATCGAACAAGTGAAAATTTTCCTTGTCCAAATAATTTTAAACCTAGTTAAAGTCCAATATCTGGTTTGATGAAAAAATTCAAGGCTTACTAAGTGTGGGTTCCATAATGAGCAAAGCCCCCTCAAGGCTCCCCTTGAATATTTCGCTGCTACTCCTGCTATTTTCTAGTGAGAATTGCTTCTTCTTCCTTCATTTTGGTCTCTTGGATAAGGAGAACCATAGGTTTCCCTTCTTGATCAGATCCTTAATTGCGACAACTTTTTGGACGCTACCTAGGCCCCTGCAGTTCCAAGAGACAATATCCATTATTTATTGAAGTTTTTCGAGTTTCTACCCCTAGTAGATGGAATGTTCCCAACATAGTTTGGGATTTTTTTCTTAGTGCCTGACATTTGTCTAGTCGTTTTCTGCAAACCCATCATGATATCCTTGGTCGCTTGTTCCTCTTTCACAATGCAAGACAATTTCCTTCTAGATCTCTGCTGTGCAGTTTCCTTTGACCCCTCCTCTACCGAATCTTCTATTTTTGAGTCAACTTGTTCTGTCTCTTTGGCTTTATTTTCGATGAACACTGGCTCTGCATCCCTAAAGTTTTCTACTTCTTCCACGCCCATTGAAGAATAATCATCCCTTCTCTAGATTGCGTCTTACCGTTTTTTCCCTCTTCCTCCTTTGATTTTATCTCTTGCTCTGTTGGTGTCATCATCAAAACCTCTTTATATCCTAATGGATCCACTAGGTTTTGGGCTGAAGGATGATCCTAGTTGTTAGGGTTCCCAACCTGTTTTGGAAGATTCAGTTCTATTTCTTCTCCTCTTGTTTTCCCTCCATATGGGATAATACCACATACATGTTACCAACAACACCCGATCCAACTTGCATAGGTATTGAAGAGGACCCCCTCAACCTACCCAAATATTTGACATGGGAGTAGATAGGAGTAACCCTAACTGGGCTCTTGCCCCTTGATTATCATTCGACCTAGATTTCTTCCCTACTACCTTCCATTGTTCTTCCTTTCCACCCTCCACCGTATGTTGTGTCTCCACCTTCTTGGAGTTTTCCTCACGAAATGCATGTACTCATGACATAGCTTGCATTTAAAAGGTAGTTGTTCATAGTCCAATGAATGAATGCACTGCCATTTATCCAAGGAGATCATTACGACTTCTGGAAGGCCTTTTTCCATATCAACTTTGACTCAAGTTTTGGCACAAGAGAAAAATGTTTTCTTTCAACTCTACTCTGTCCAGGTAACGCCCTAACAAGTTTCCAACACATCTTAAGGAATCATCACTCCAACAACGTAGAGGAAGGTGCGACAATCTCACCCGAATAGGGACAACTGTGGGAATGCCATTTTCCGGATTGAAATTCGGTGTCCATATGTTCAAATACATGCCCCTAGCTCCAAGGAAATACAGATTGTTGCAGAAGATTAGATCTCGGTCCTCCTTGAATTCAAAAAGAAAAACAGAAAACTCTCTATTGTAGAATAAATGATTCAATTGCCCTTTCACATGGGGTTTCCATTTTTTTGAATCCAGGTAGCCACAATCCTCGGGGAGGGCCAGATCCCGATAAATTGACCGATTATCCCTCTATCTACAAAGGCCAAAGCTTTACACTTGGTTGTGAAGGGAGGAAGCTTAACCTCAAACATTTCTTCAATCCGTTTAACAAATTTCGTTGGTTGGGCCTTCATGGTTCAGGTATACGCCAAAACGAGAGCCCAAAAACCAAGGTCTCTTCATCCCGGGGAGGGCATGGCTCCCCCTTGGGGATCGCCTCCATTGGACCTATCAAAAGCTCTAGGGTTTTAGAAATAGATCGCTTGGCTCAACATTCTAGATCGCTCCTCAATTAAATGACTATCACTCTCAATGGTCAATGTTTCCATTAATCATATGTAACTTTAATTTTAGCAAAATTTCTATCAAATTTGAAAATTTTTTTTAATAAAAAAATCATTAAATTTGTCTACTTTTTAACTTACTCCATTTCAAAAAACACTCAAAAGAAAAAATAACATAAATAACAAAATTTAATTATTAGTTTAGAGTATCTTTATTATGTGATCAAACAAAACTACTAAAAATAAATTTAGAATTTTTTTTTTTTTTTATCATTTTTGTTATTCAAAATTCTTTGGTCTTCTCTATTAGCAATGTTCTGGTAGGTTTGGGAGAAAAGATGACGAATACGGAAAAACACAAGATAACCACAAAATTTGAATGGATGGAAATGATGAGAGGGAAGGATTTCGTAAAAGAGGCAACATAATTGATGTACTTGGAAATACAATATTAGCTTGCTAAAGAGAAGTCGAGAAGGAAATATATAAGGAGTTAAGGAGTTCAATTATGTATTAATACGCTGAAAATATTTATTTTAACTTTATACCATATTTGGAATGAATTGTATGTTAATGTTCAAGAATATAAATGTTTAATTGATTTTGTTAGCAACATAAATTAATAATCTAATTGAAATTTTAGTGTATATAATATTACTTTATTTAAAACGGATTTTGCTAATTTATCAAATATTGATAATAACAAATATAAAAGAATAAAAAAACAAGAATGAGAGAGGAGTATTTATATGTATTCAAGAGAATTATATCTATAAGTTTAAGTAACAGAGGACAATTTAAACACAATATACTTGAAAACATAGATGTGTTTTTTACTAGTGTTTTATGGAGTGAGTTTATTAGTAGACAAACTCGATCTTCCTAGTAAGTTTTTTTTTTGACGAAGTAAATTTTCTTATTGATCTATTTAATTTTTCAAAATTTTGATAATTTGGGTTGTCTTGAAATGGGCTAAAATCTCCAAGGGAAAAGTTCCATCATCGAAGTTCCCATCAATTAGTTGGAACTATAACTTCCGATAAAATTCTTACCAAATTTGGGGAAGAATTTCAATGAAAAAAAGATTGATTTTGTCCACCCACTAACTTATTATGTATTTTCCTAATTTGGGAGAGTTTATGAGTATTGTTTCCATCTTACAATATTCTAGTCAAAGTCCTTCAACTAAGGAGTCATAAGTAGGTGGTATTTATTTTTCCAAAGTCACAGAGGGATTGCACCTATCCCCAACCATGATTGGAAGTAGAAACACACAAGAAGCATGAGAACAAGCTAGAACATCATTGGAGAGATTTAAACATTGGCGTGGGTGATCATGCCAACACCCCACTTTCACTGACTTGACACACCACCATTGACAAAAGAGTAATATGTTTTTATTGATAATATGTTATGTTTGGGAAGAAAAACTGAGAGTAACTCAAAGGCTTTAAAATAATGGGTAAACAAAAATATTTAGATCTAATGACTGAGAGGAAGGGGATTTTTTAGCAGTTGGAGACCCTTCAAAAAAATTTGGAAAATCGAGAGGTCACCCCACAACAAATGCAAGAGGAAAGAGCTCTATGCAGGAAACTACATTTGGCTTATAGGAAAGAGGAAGAACATTGGTGAATTAAATCCAAGCAATCGAAGGATTGCCAACAAAATAACAATGTTCAAGAAATCCAAAAATATAATGGAGAAAGGATATTAGGCTTCATCAAGATAAAGGAAGAAGCCTTTACCCATTTCAAGAACCTATGCATGTTAGAAGAAGAGGAAGAATTGGAGGCAACTCAATCCATGCTGCAAAGAATCACATGATTGGTTTTTGAAGAGGATAATAAAGAGTTAGTCAAAGAGATTGAGGAAGAGGAGGTAATATGTGCAATCTGGGGGCTTGAACTTGATAAGGCTCCTATGCTAGATGGATTCTCTATACAATTTATCTAAGCATGTTGGAGTCTTATAAAGCATGAATCGTGTTGTATGTTGAGTTGGAGTATGAGGAAACCTAAGGTAGGAGGGTGCATGAATTCCTTGTTTCGGGTAATGATTCCAAAAGAATCCAATCCTTCTTCTTTCACAAGATTTTGTCCCATCTCTTTGTGCAATTCTTCTTACAAAATTCTAACAAAAATTATAGCTAACCATTTGAAAAATATTCTTCCCATACCAATTTCACAAAATCAAGATAGTTGTTGATGATTACAACGTCGTGAGACATCCTCCAGGACACGTTCTCCTCTGAGACTGAGTTGAGTTGACCTATGAGAGAGCCCATGTGTTGGGTATGCCCATGTGATGGGTGTGTCATTCCTCTATGGACTGAGATGAGACGATGTGTGCCCCTGTGGGGGGTGAGGATGCCCATGAGATGGGTGTGTCATTCCTCTCTGGATTGAGATGAAACAATGTGTACCCCTGTGTGGGGTGAAGGTGCCCATGTGATGGATGTGCGTCAGAATCTGGACTGAGTTGTTATGACGTGTGGTCTCCTGCCTTGTGTACTCAGTTGAGTCAAGCTTGAGATGGTACTCCAGATGATTCTCCTGTGGACTCAGTGAGATATAGATCTATTGAGTAGGATGTCCCTGTGGCTGAGCATAGGTGGACGTGCCCCTAGTGGCTGAGCACTAGTGGATGTGTGCGATCCCTTGATATATTGTCTGAGAGTAATATTTACCTGTAACCCTAATTTTGATGTAAATGGTACATGTTGGCTCCACCATATGTGAAAGATAATTAATGTTTATTGTAATAATTAATTATTTTATGAGTTATTGAGGTTGGCCCTGTTGTGCCAACAAACACCACTTTTGGTATGTCCAGTCTAGTATAAATAAAGGTGATTTCCCCATTGATGAAACACACAAGTCACTTATCATTTGGAAATTTCAGCAAGTACATCTTCTAGGGCTGAAGTGCGCACCTCTCTTGGGCGCAAGTTTCAAGGTAGTAGAGCACCCTCTTGTATGCATTAGGGTTTCATGGTTGGAGGATCTTCTCTTGAGAATATAGCAAAGGATTGCTGGGTTTTTCTCCCTTGTTGAGAAGGGGTTTCCCAGAATATTTCTTGTGTTCTTGTGCATGGTATTTCTTCTTGTGATCTTGGTTATTGCAACAATTGTGAATGGTGTAGCTGCATTTCTTTTATGGTTCAAGTACATGACTAAAATGAAATAAACCTCATGCTTGAGCCAAGAATAGTGAAAATTCAACATGGTTTCAGATCATAGGTCTTGAAGAACCCATTGCACAAGCATTAAAGCCATCCCTCCTCCTTCTGCAGAACCATACGACCCTCCTAGGGTTTCCAGAAATATGTACAACCCTCTCCTTCTTGGGTGTTCCAACACTTAAAACTTAAACGTTGGAGATAAAAATTACATAGGGGTGTACGACCTCCCTCAACACACCTCCAACAACTCTCATATTGTAATTCCGAGAATTTTGGATTTTTGGCCCTAGGGTTTCATAATTTTCTGCAAAAAAATCAGATTTAGGGTTTCTACAACCCATTGAAGAAGTTCTACAACTCACTAGTATTCATGTGACTCTCTTAAGGCTTATTATTGGCAGCCATAAGCCCAACGAAACCTAATATTGCTAGCCTAGCCTAGTCGTTAGCTTTCCTAGCCCAGTTGGTAAGGGTTTATGGAAGAATCTGCAGACCATGAAGAACATAACTCTGTTGGAAGATAGGCTTGAGGATTCAAGAAAATTCATACTACATGAAGAAGATTGGAAGACAGATGAACACATCAAAGATGAATCCTTCCTCTTCATATCAACACTCTCAGGTATGCACTTGTATATATTAATTGTATCATTGTCATGAGGGTACTTGCAGGAGGAAGGAACCTTTGCTGTAATCGTGGATCTAGAGGGATCTTAGTGCATTCAGAGGAACAACACACTGGAAGTGAAGACTCTAGGTTTGATTGTTTTAATTATCATACCTCTAAACTAAATTTCTAAGTTTTCTACATTACAAGTAGGCGTTGTAACTGTGACAACGATCCTTAAATTGTTTTGATTCTAGAGATGTACTCATTATTATCCTCTAGGAGATATTCTTGTCTTGTTTCCTTTCGTTTGTTTTCTTGTTCCAGGCAGGTTAACAACAAAGGAATATGTTTATCCTTCAGAATTCAGAGGGAGTCACTTGACTTAGAGGTAGTCAAAACTATTTGAGAAGGAGGAAGAACAGAACCATCATTGAAGCAACCAATGCAATGATACATGATCATCATCTACCTATGATTCTATGGGTAGAAGCATCTATGACAACGGTATATGGTCAGAACAAGAGTCCTCAACAAATTTTGAAGAACATGACTCCTGAAGAATCTTTGACCAGAGTGAAGCCTGAGGTAGGACAATTCAGAATATTTTAGTGTCCAATATATCTTCATGTACCCAAAGAAAAGAGATCCAAGCTAGACCCCTCGGGAATAAAGGGTACATTTGTGGAATACAATGAATCTTCAAAGGCTTATCGAATCTACATCCCTGGTCAGAGACAGATTGAGGTAAGAAGAGATGTCATCTTTGAAGAAGAGATAGCCTTTTGAAGATCCAAAGATTTTCAGATGGAGATTGACAGTGAGACAATACCTTCTCCCCCTTCAACAGTTCAGAAGGAGACAACAATTGTTCCAGTTGATCCAGTTGTTCCAGTTGATCCAGTTGCTCTAGTTGATGTTCCTAGATACATTGCAGTAGGCCATAAAAGACCTGTATGGGCTCGACAAACTCTGCAGGAGGCAGAGGGACATGCAACTCCTCAAGGCACATTCTGAGAGAGCAAGAGACCAAAGAGATTTTCGAGCTATTTTTCAGCCATGAGCCACATCATTGATACAGAGCCTTCTTGTCATGGAGAAGCGACAGGTCATCAGGTATGGAAAGATGCCATGGTCGAAGAGTATCATTCCATATTGAAAAATTATGTGTGGGATATTGTTCCGAGACCAGAAGGGAAGTCTATAGTAACTTCCAAGTGGATCTATAAAATTAAACATACAACTGATGGAAGTGTCGAGAAATACAAAGCGAGATTTGTAGCCATAGGATTCTCACAGGTGGAGGGAATTGATTATGAGGAGACATTTGATCCATTAGCCCGATACGCCTCCATCCTTACTATCATTGCACTAGTTGCATCCATGGGTTGGAAACTACATCAGATGGATGTAAGGACAACATTTCTCAATGGTGAGATTGAGGAAGAAGTTTACATTGAGCAACCAGAAGGATTCGTGATACACGATGAGAAATCTCATGTGTGCAGGTTGAAGAAAGCCTTGTATGGACTAAAGCAGGCACCTCGTGCTTGGTACAAGAAGATGGATGGATTATTGATGAGTTTGGGCTTCAACAAAAGTGTTGCTGATCTAAACCTATATTATCACATTATTGGTGACGAGTGCCCGATCTTGGTCCTGTATGTGGATGACCTAGTCCTCACTGGTTCAAAAAGACTTATTGCTGAATGCAAGAGAGCATTGACTTTTGAATTGGAGATGAAGGAATTGGGTATGATGCACTACTTCTTGGGACTAGAAGTATAGCAGAGGACTGATGAGATTTTCCCGAGTCAAGGAAAATATACAGTGGAGATATTGAAGAAGTTCAGTATGACAAACTACAAATCCATGCCTACACTGATGGTGATGGATTTAAAGAAAACGAACGATGCTTCTACTGATTCAGGAGAGATTGATCCACATTTATACTGACAACTTATTGGATCATTGATGTATTTGGTCAACACCAGACTTGATATATGCTATGTAGTGAATGTACTTAGTCAGTTCATGAGTCAGCCAAGACAGACTCATTGGATAACAACGAAGCATGTATTGAGATATCTATGAGGCACAATTGGATATGGCTTGAGATATTCCTCCAGTGTAGACATGAGTTTGCAGGGATATGTCGATGCAGATTGGGCAGGGAGCGCAATGGACCGAAAGAGAACATCCGTTTGTTGTTTTACCTTGGGGTCTGCCATGGTTTCTTGGTGCAGCAGGAAACAAAGCTCTGTGGCCTTGAGTACCGCAGAAGCATAGTATATAGCATTGAGTGTGGCAGTCCGCGGAGCAGTGTGGCTTCACAAGCTGCTGACAGATTTATTTGATCATGAGATGGATCCTACCATTATTCATTGTGATAACCAAAGCTGTGTGAATCTCTCTGAGAACCCTGTGTTTCACGATAGATCGAAACACATTGAGATAAAATATCATTATATCAGAGACATGGTGCAGAGGAAAGTAGTACACGTGCAATACCTTCCTACACATGAGAAGATTGCAAATATCTTCACCAAACCACTTGCGAAGATGAAGTTCGAGTACTTCTGTGAGAGACTTGGGCTAGTGGAGAATGCCTCCTTAGCTAAGAGGGAGTGTTGATGATTACAAATTTGTGAGACATCCTCCAGGACACGTTCTCCTCTGAGACTAAGTTGAGTCGACCTATGAGAGAGCCCATGTGTTGGGTGTTCCCATGTGATGGGTGTGTTGTTCCTCTCTGGACTGAGATGAGATGATGTGTGCCCCTGTGTGGGGTAAGGATGCCCATGAGATGGGTGTGTCATTCCTATATGGATTGAGATGAAACAATGTGTACCCCTGTGTGGGGTGAAGGTGCCCATGTGATGGGTGTGCGCTAGAATCTGGACTGAGTTGTTATGACATGTGGTCTCCTGCCTTGTGGACTCAGTTGAGTCAAGCTTGTGATGGAACTCTAAATGATTCTCCTATGAACTCAGTGAGATAGAGATCTGCTGAGTAGGATGTCCCTATTCCTGAGCACATGTGTATGTGCCCCTAGTGGTTGAGCACTAGTGGATATGTGAAATCCCTTGCTATATTGTCTAAGAGTAAGATTTACCTGTAACCCTAATTGTGATGTAAAGGGTACATGTCGACTCCACCATATGTGAAAGATAATTAATGTTTATTGTAATAATTAATTATTTTATGAGTTATTGAGGTCGGCCCTGTTGTGCCAATAGACACCACTTTTGGTCTATCCAGTCTAGTATAAATAAATGTGATTTCCCCATTGAGGAAACACACAAGTCACTTGTCATTTGAAAATTTCAGCAAGTACATCTTCTAGGGCTGAAGTGCACACCTCTCTTGGGTGCAAGTTTCAAGGTAGTAGAGAACCCTCTTGTGTGCATTAGGGTTTCATGGTTGGAGGATCTTCTCTTGAGAATATAGCAAAGGATTGTTGGGTTTTCCTCCCTTGTTGAGAAGGGTTTTCCCAGGATATTTCTTGTGTTCTTGTACATGGTATTTCTTCTTGAGATCTTGGTTATTGCAACAATTGTGAATGGTGTAGCTGCATTTATTTTATGGTTCAAGTACATGACTAAAATGAAATAAACCTCATGCTTGAGCCAAGCATAGTGAAAATTCAACAATAGTTTCATGTAGAAGCATTAGATAATAGACAATATCTTACTAGTGCAGGACACAATCCACTCCAACAAAAACAATAAAGAAAAATGAATGATAATAAAGATGGGCATGGCCAATGCCTTTGATCAGGTACATCACTCGTCATTTTAGTTTTAAAAAAGTTTGGCTTTGCATAATCTTCTATATGTTGGATTAAGGCATGCTTTATATGCCCTTGGTTAAAACCTTTGGTCAATGGTAGGCCAACCCCTTTTTCCAAAGAAAAAGAGGCTTGAGGTAATGATGCTCTCTCTCTCTCTCTCCACTTCTCCATATTTTTATTATAGACTCTCTTAGCATAAGATAAGAACAAGAAAGAATATTTGGAAACTTGCAAGGAATTTTCATTGTGTAGGGGATCAAAGAAATTTAGTTACTTCCAATTTTTCAATGACACACATGTCATGGGAGGTGCGTTAGTTATCATAGTAGAGCATTTCAAGAGGGTGCTAGACGAATTCATGAATGCCTCAGGAGGATGTATACATAAAAGGAAAAATGATATTTATGGACAAAATATAATGCCTCATTTGTTGCACTCAATAGATGGAATTATGGGATTTCCTTGTCTGGTCAAATGGTCATCCTCTAAGTACTTGGGGATGCCCATAGTCCTTTCCTTTCCTAAAAAAATTGGAAAATATCCATTCATAAAATCTAGAAGAAAATGCAGCAATGGAGGGGGAGGGGAATTAGTTAAATCCAACTGTTAGGGTGGCATTAATTATATTTATGCTCTTAGATTACCCTTTATATCAAGGTTATTCTATCCTAGCTCTAGTGGGGATCATACAACAAATTGGAAGAACCTTTCAAAATTTTTTGTGGCAAGGAGGTAAAAGTAACTCTAAAAAGTTTCATCTTATAAATTGGAGCATAATAAGGGCTCCATGGGAACAAGGAGGTATAAGCATCAAAGACCCTCAAATTATGAACCTAGAAATGGGAACACAATTCATTGGAGGTTGATGTTGGGTGAGAATGTGTGGTGGAAATCCGTTATCCATTAAAAATACCTTCAGGATAATTGCCTTAGGTGTTTATAAATAAATATTGGAGGTAAAAGTGTCCTTGATATAGAAATGAAGCAAATTTGTGGCCCATCTCATTCAAGCTAATCTCTCTTGGGTGCCTGGAAATAAAGCCAAAAATCCTTTGTGGGAAGAATGAATCTTAGGGAAACCTCCCTTAAATCAATTTCTATAACTTAATGAGTTAAGGGAATGGATGAAATAATGTCATCTATGTTATTTGTTGGATATGTCTATGTGGGAACCTTCAACTGATAGACTTTGGAAATTTTGGAAAAATATGAATATACTAGAGTGACTAAATGATCAGTGGAACTACTTATTGAGTAAGTTTCATGGATCTACTATAGTGACCAAAAACATCTCAACATTGTAGGGGATAGGATTCCCATGGGGCTTCGCACATAGTTAAATAAGGACACAATCGCAAAATGGTTGAACAAATCAATCTTTCAAAGGATGCTATTTGGAAGTTTGCGTGGGTGGGAGATTGTTTGCCAAAAACTAAAATATTTTTCCGGATTTTCGCTTATGGGAAAATAGTGACAACTGAAAAATTGAAAAAGAGAGGATTCCAAGGGCCTTAAAGGTTTCCTCTATGTAAACAAGAGGAAGAAACCTCAACTCATTTATTTGTAACATGTGAATTGACAAAGACAGATTAGAACATAACTTTTGCAGAACTTGGGAGATAGGTTATAATGCCACAACATTGGAAGGAGATGTTCCATCTATGGGGTAAAATATATCATGACACATTCTTGAATAAGACAATTCTCAAGAGGGTTTTGATGGCATCCCCCAAATTCTTAATAGGGAAATTCTGTTTGGCTAGGAATAAAGCTATATTCTAGCAATCCATTCTTACTCTAAGGTAGGTGATAGTGCAAGCCATGGAATTTTCATCGAAATAATTTGGGTAAAAGGAGCTCAAGGGATTTTTTTTTATTAATATTAGAAGTGGAAGAAAAACTATGGATAAAATATATCATGTTAAGGGGTCTAGAAAAACCAACTTTGCAATCTGGAAGACCAAAGAAGTCCTCATGTTGGCAGCTCATTATGACAGAGGAAGAAATTGGAAGATGGACTCAAAACAAGAATAATTCCATCTTGTTTAATGGAGCTTCAAAAGGTGATCCAAGCGTGGTAGGTGTGGGGAAAATAATCCTTGATCTCAGAGGAAAACAAGAAATCACTTTCATCTGGGGGTTAGGAGAGATCACAAACAATCAAACTGAGGCACTAACATTACTTCAAGGGATAATAGTTCTAAAGTAGAAAGGAGTTTGTCAATTCTTGGTAATTGGAGATTCTATGGTGATCATATGTCATATGCACTTCCAAACAATCTCTCAATAGCCTTCCCTAAGTTGACTAGTCACCAAAGCACAAAGGTTGGAAACTAGTTTTGTATGATGTGTATTCTACCACGTTTTGGGACATCACAATTCTTCAACTAATAAGCATGCAAACAAAGGGGCTGGATTTCCTCCGAGATCTCTTAGAATAAATGGGGGGAGCCTTGTTTTCATCATCTCCGATGAAATATGTGACACTCATTAAGCTAAAGATGACAAATGTTATAAACCATGTGAGGATGGGATGACCACTCATGTGTGGTGTTAACTCCTCGAATAAACTTGTCCATTTATTTGTTTTTCTTTAGGTGTTAGGTTGTCACTTCAAGTTATTTTTGAGTTTCTTTGGATGCAAGCTTAGGTCTCTGTGTTTGTCCTAGGAATAAATGAGGTCCATAAAGTCTTCTTTTTGTAAATTGGCATGACTCACTTTCAACAGCTAACCAATGTCCGAAAGATTCATTGTGCGCTGTGGAAGGCGCCCACTTTCAACAGCTAAGGACGTCGTTTCATCAGTTAATGCGCTGTGGAAAGTGACAAAGCATAAAAGGTCTGACAGTCAGTTCGGACATGGCGCGCTGTGGAAAGTACCTACTTTCCGCAGCTAAGGTAAGTTTTCTATAAAAAGGTGCGCTGTGGAAAGTACATACTTTCCGCAGCTAACATGGGTTTTCAAAGGAGTCGCGTGCTGGTGAAAGTAGCAAGCGAGCGTGGTGGCAGAGGCGTTCTCCATGCACCGTTGCTGCATGAAGCGGGAATCACGTGCTCGTTATCCACGTATGAAAGAAATGATGAGGTGATCACCCCCACGTCAGAACGAATCCAAGACATGCGCCGGTGGGAGTGGGCGATCATAGAAATTCAATCATGTCTGTCAGGATATGACGGTAATTCGAAATCGTTCCAGAACCCACGCTCAACTCTCATCACACCCGAAATGGCAAGTTTGTGTTCGGCGATGCAGGTACAGAGGAGGTATCGACGATCTGACACCATCAAATCAGGCAGAGTTTGCATATTACAAGTTGTTTCTAAAATACAGTCGAGGTTTTCATTTGATCCAACACAGAGTCGAAGCCGAGACTGCTTTAAGCAGCGCAGAGCCTCGGTTCGACTAAAGAGGTTACAGGATTTACAGTGGTCAATTTCCGGAGTTGCAGAATGGTGAGAAGACGCGGTGGCGTTTTACTCAAACGAGAATTGGATGACTTATCATTTTTGCAATCGCATCCCGAAGTCCAGAAGCACTTTACAAATGCAGGATGTATGGAATTTGCAGAAAGATTGCAAATCAGGTGTCACCAAGCCACGGCTGAAGCCTTCGCCATGACATTTGATGGAAACAGAGCTCGGGTTGGCTCTGTGGAAATCAAATTGGATGAGGAGTTCATTGCAGCAGCTACAGGATTGCCGACAACTGGTCAAAGATGGTTTAAAACTACCGCTCCTAAAAATCAGGATTTCAGGTTCTATCTGAAAGATGGGTACAAGCACAAAGCGTGGAGTAAAGGTATGCTCGTCTCATATTTGGATGAAGAGTGGAAAGATTTATTCAAAGGCATTCAATTATACATTACATCAGAAGGAAGATACGATAAATTGATGATGTATCACTTTAAACTGATGGATCACTTCACAAACAAGAACCCCATCAATTTGCCCTATTTCTTGTATCACAGTTTGACAAAGGTATGCAGGAGAATTAGAGCTCAACCTTCGAGCATAAAAAATACTCTATGTCACCTAGGTCTCATTAAATTGATTCTCCTACAAGAGCTGAAACAACAGGGGAGGACATGGGAGCACTTCCTATTATGGGAAGGCTTCGAAACCCTGAACCAGACTGCAAATGAACAGATGGCTGGCTCAAGGAAGCCATCATCCCCTCAGAGCAGCTCAAGAAGAAGAAGGGCTTTACCAAAACCTTCAGAAGACAGATCATTTGGACAAAAACCTCACAGGTCGAAAAGAAAACTAAGTTTCGAGCAGGCAACAGAGCAGACTACACAACAAAATACAGAGCATCCAACAGAGCAAAGTGCAGGCAAGAACATACTCAACTTACCTTACTCAGATTCTGAATCTGAGCAACAAATTCAATACCCTGCAGTCAAGAGTTCTGAACAATCAGTTGAATGTGCTCAGAATTATCAAACTTTCAGTCAGGCAGAGCAAGGAGAATCATCAAAAAACCCTAGGTCAAACAAATCTCAAAAGGTCAAACATCTAAAGGAAGTAATTGCCCAGCAAGAAGTCTTGGAGCGGGTGATTAAGGATAGATATAAAAAATTGTCTGACAACTTTGCCAAGACAAATGAAACATTTGAAAGACTGGCCAAGGAGAGTGTCAGAGAGAAGAAAAGGAAGGCAAAACTTGCCAAAGACTGCAACAGCCTGCGATGTCTTACCAAGCGCCTCAAGAAGCAGATCAGGGGGTTAAAACAAAAGTTGAAACGAAAGCCTCATTCAGACTTGAAGGTTCTAGCTCAGGTGGCCGTCAACATGCAGGGTGAGAAGTCAGACGCCCATTGATTTTTGTTCGAAATCAATTTTCAAGGTGAAGGTTCTTTTTGTGCACTATCAGGACTTTCAACAGCACCAGGCTACTATTTCGTTACCCGTTAGCTGTGGAAAGCGATAGCTTTCAATAGCTAACCCGTGAAAAACTCAAACGGTTGCGCTGTTGAAAGTTGGGAAAGCAAGATTTGAGGCCGAGAACGCAACATTTTATTTCAAACGTGTTTTGAAGATATGCCAACGAATCAGTAGACTATTAAAAATTACATGCAAGGGTTCAACCTCAGAGATTCGAGGGATTTTGGTTACACATTCAAAATCATTGCCTAAAAAGTCGCCCTTTGATAGTGGAAGGTTGAACAGTCATATACAGGTGTCATGTTATTTCACCACACTACAGATGCTGAACGCTGGAGGAATCAAATGGCAAATTTTGAAGGCTGAAGACAGTGCGACCTCTTAGTTTAGATGTTGAAGACTTTGATTTTAGAGTTGTTTGAATAGAATAGAACTGTTTTCATTTAATGACAGATCCATG
Source organism: Picea engelmannii (assembly GCA_009831015.1). Taxonomy (NCBI): domain Eukaryota; kingdom Viridiplantae; phylum Streptophyta; class Pinopsida; order Pinales; family Pinaceae; genus Picea; species Picea engelmannii. The sequence continues at coordinate 140,767 of ML813271.1, read as the reverse complement.
TTTTTAGGATCTATTCAACTGTTTGTAAAGGCTATAAAATGCCTATTTTGATATCAAACAAGGGTTCGACTTGGAATACTATGATGCTGCCATTGTAATACTCAGACTTATTCTTATTTTATAAAACATTGCAAGCTTCTTTCAGCTCTGTGTCAGATTTTCTCTTCTATTCTTTTATAGATTATGAGTGGAAGTCCTTTGTTGAAGCTCATTCAATTGGCAGTGACTGTCATCTCACTGATTAATTGTCTTAGTTGATTATCATAAGTTATTTCTTGGTTGTTAGACCCATTGTGTTTGTTGGCATGAAACATAATCTGGTTCAATAGCTGTTTTCTTTCCCCCATTTAATCAAACTTTATCTGACCACGGTGCTAGAAAGCCTTGTGAAATTTTGTATCTTTAGACAGTCCTAAAAACACAGTCCAGCCTCTAGTTATTCACCTTGATCCACAACCCATTTCAATTATTTAGAAAATTGCTTCAAAAAGAGTTAGTTACCAGGCATCTCCGACTTACAGCCTAGGAGAGTTTCCTGGTGAGATAACATGTGGTATTAATACCCAATCAGTCTAGAGATTGTTTGTAGCTACATACATTCCTTCCTACCTTGCTTCACGAAGTCTGAGTCTTGAAGCCATTTGGAGGTCATATGAAAGGTCCCATTCTAGTGTTTTTGATGACAGGTCAACACTTTGGAAGCTAGGCATGTATACAAGAAAGCAATGTGGGAGTATTAGCCTTGGTGTGATTGTTTTAGACATGAAAAATTGCAAACAAGGCAACCAGGAATAAATGACAAACCCCCATTGCCATTCAGATCATTGCATTGTTTATGAGACCTTTGAATTATGTAGGGGTATTCATAAGTGTGAGAGGCACATTGAAGAGGCCCATGATTTATTTTCCTTGTATAACAGAAAGTGGGAAGGTTGGAGGAAATATTGGGAGAGGAGGAATGCATTAGAAGACTAGGCAATGCAAAAGAAAATAATTGTCATCAATCTTTAGATAGTGTGAATGAAAAATAAATATAATTCATTTGAAATTAGCTTAGGAGACAACACTTAAAAGATTGAAGAGATAAAAAACAAAATGGACATGTTGTGTTAGAATGTGTTAATGATTGCCTAGTGGTCTTAACTTAGATGGCTATGTCATTTTATAAAGTTATTCTTCAATAACTCTCTATATTGTAAAAATGGTCTATCCCACGTGCATCATCGAAATTGTTCTCCTTTCACTCTCTCATATATAATAGAGATGAAAAAGGCCCTTTAGGACTGTGAGAGACTTGTGAGTGGTTTATGGTATTGATATTTAGCCTGGACCATATGGGTCCTTAGGCCATATCATCCATACGATTAAGTGTTCTTTTACATTGTAAGATTGCAGAGTTTGCTTGAATAATAGAAGAATAAATTTTGTGGATGTTTCCCCACATTGTGGTTTTACCACATAAACACTTGTCTCTTGTCTCTCTCTTTTCTTGCATTCTTTGGTTTACTGTTTATTGATTCTTTGCATAGGATTTTAGATTGGTTGGATTTCATTAAATGTTATTCCATAGTTCTCGGATCTAACATGGTACCAGAGCTCTAACATGGTATTAGAGATGGTTCGATTTTTTTTTATTATTTTTTTTTATTTTAATTTTCTGGGGATTCAGTTTTCATTGAGTTGCCAACCAACCTCCTCCCTTTTCTCTCCATAGTTGTACAAACCATACAGATCAAACTTCTAGTAGTATGTTCTCATTTTTTTCTCTTTGTAGATCGATTTTTTCTGCATTTTTCATAGATCTGATTGTTTGAGTGGACAATCTGTTGTTTAAGGGACAATTTTATAGTGGGAACACATTTCTCCGATATATTACCATTGATTCGCTTATCAAAGGTTTTTTTTTTTCTTCAATATACAACATACAACCACGTTCTTACTTGAGAAGGTCGATTT
>ML813271.1:99603-113071 GCA_009831015.1 Picea engelmannii | reverse complement strand
TCAATAGGAGGATGCCCCCTCGAAGAGGCAAGTGAACAGGAGAGGATCCCTTCCATAATAGGATCCATTGTATGGTGTTGCCCTACCTCAAGGGTTTGATAGTAATAAAGAAGATTTTGCATATTGTTCTTGTATATCTGTTGCGGTGCTTTTGTATTCAGTCTTTGGTACTTAACATTAGGTCCACCCACATATTCATCCATGGATCCTGTGGAGCGGGTATGCCCCACTCCACCTGTAGACGTAGGACATGAAACCTCTCCAAGAAGAAGGATACCAAAAGAGACTCGTAACCAAACTGTTTCAACCAACCGTTTCGACACTTTGTTAGTTGCTTTTTCATGCTCTTAAGGACACCCTCATACCAGTTGAAGACCCTAGGTTCCATGCACTCTATCGCGTACTAAAAATGGCTTTACAAATCCATGTGGGGAGCATCACTCCTTCCATCCGGGTAATTGTGTAAAGGATGGACTGCAATGGTAAATCCTGAACATCTCTAATGGCCACCTTGCCACTGTTTTTTTTTCCGTACCTGGCATGCAATGGTGAGCAACATAGTAATCCATGGGTTCTCCCCCACCCCTTCTTCCTGTGAGTGATACCCAAGAATTGCGGCAAGACAACACTATTAGAAATTAGATATCCTCTATATCCAATGTGAGTGTATGTACACCCACATGAAAGGATTGTTCATTCACATCCCACATGTGAACCAGATACTCTAGCAATCTCAGTTGGACTCTCATGCCCTGAATTTTGAAAAAATTGAGTAATCAACATTGCCTAAGTGCCATAACTGTGCCCGAGTCATTTCCGACAAAAAAATCTTCTTCCTCATGCTCTCGTTCACGCCACTCGAACATTTTGACCAAGGAAATCCTACCAAGGAACATCAAAAGAAGATTAGAATCATAAAAAATCCATTCTTGGAAGTTTTTCTAGTTATTTTTATCTTTTCAAAAGTTAATTTGCGATCGTTGCAGGGTTATACTTTCATGCAGAGCGACGTCGTCACACCCTGTCTTTGAGCCACCTGTGGCGATTCCAGATCGTCACAGTTCACGATATTGTGGTCCTGCCATGATCTGAAAGCACAGGTACCCCCAAAAAATCGACCCAAACTCAACAAAAACCAATAAAAACAAAATTTGAAACCATGAAAAGATTAAGAAGCAGAAGATTACCTTTTTGATGAATACTGTTCTCAAAATGATCTACCAGGCGCTCCAGAATCGACAGTTGAGATTTGGGAGAAAAGAGGGTTTTGGGGCACTATTTGGGTAAATTTGCAAATGAAATGGTAAAAGGGTTGTTTTGGCCTATTTTATTGTTTTTTACCATATTTTATTGCAAAATTAAATTATTTTTTATATTTTACCCATGCCCTAAAGACTAACCAACTTTGCAAAGTGTTTCCTATTGCAGATTAAAAGATCTAAGGACGAGACGTTTGACATGGGTCCACTATTTTTTATTGTTTTTGTGTGTTTTTCTTATGAACATATGCTTTTAGGGTTTTTAAGGAAAAACTATGAGCATAGTCTTAATTCTTTCTCATGCTCGTGAAACCATGAGAATGCAATCAAGTAATCTTTTTCATTTTTTCGAACTCGCATTGGTAATACAAAAAATGAAACTTATGGAGTATCCTTTAAGTTCTTTTCTATCTCCCCAAACATGAAAAGATAGCTGAGCGACCTTGTTCTTTTCATGCTCATAAAGGTATTTGAAGGAAACGTTTGATGAGCGGTAGATTATCTCTTTTTCGGTCTCATCAAACTAATTTATGAAAAAAATACCTTATGGATTTCTCTTTAAGTGTTTTTCATAATCGCTAAAAATGAAAAACCCCTGAGTTTTCTTTCTTTGGACTCATTAAACAAGCATCGAAGGACCCATATGGGATCAAACCACTCCTTCTTAGGGTTCGTTAAACATACTTCGAGGGACTCGTTCAAAGGATGGGATTAGATTTACAAGCATATGTTATCCTCCTCAATCTTGCGTAAAAATAATGAGGTACTCGCTAGAAACGGTGTGGGAAAATTGGGAAAGAAATGTGTCTCTATATTTGAGTTAGTGGTAGTAATAGTCGCTCTTGAACATGCCACCCCCCTTCATTATTGTATCCGAGTTGGGAAATCCATTTGTCTCTCGTTTGACCATCCAAAAGTTCATATCTTGGGTCCTCCTTGAGTCAATGCTACCAAGACAACTGTTGTGTCGTTCATATCTTCAAGAGAAGTACAACCTAAACAAGCCTTCTATCGAGTTGGCCATTTGCAGTTATAAATTTTCTACCATGACGACCTTCCCTGAGTCAGTTCTGAATCACTTCATACTCTGATCTACTTCAAATATGTTACTTATTTTGTTTCATTGATGGGGGATACATCAAGGCCTTCCTATGACGAGTCTTTTCCTATCGAATTCAACTCATTATCCGGAACAAGACTTAGAAATCATTTAGTACCTTAGAGCCTACATGCCTCAATGACAAGATTCTTCGCTTTCAACAGTGGGTTCACATCATTGCCCTCTGATTGGAGTATTCGATCGAGTGTTCGACTTCAACTCATTATCCAGGAACAAGACTTAGAAATCATTTAGTACCTTAGAGCCAGCATGCCTCAATGGCAGGCTTCTTTGCTTTCAAAAATGGGTTCACATCATTGGCCTCTAATTGGAAGATTCCATCGAGTGTTCGACTTAAACTCATTCATTCACATTCATTGGATTGTACTAGAGTACCTTGGGAATCATTGACATCAATGGTGATTTCCCTCACACTTGTTAATGGTTTTCAACAATGACCGGTAATCAAGTGGTTTATACCATGTTCAACTTCGACACCTGTAATCACATGGCTAGATTCGTACTTAAAGACGATGGAAATGAAGACCCTTGATCTCATCATATTAGTCCAGGTTGCGACAGGGTATTCATAAGTTTTTACTGACACATAGATCCACTGTGTATGTCTCGTGGCTATGTCCAAATTTGAATTCTTTTAGAGTATAGATCCACAGTGTATTTCTGGTGGCTATGATGAATCATGATGACATGGATCCATAGTGTATGTTTAGTGGCCATGACTCACTTGACGCTTATGATTAGATTCACTTGTAGTCCGAGTATGGGAATGCCTACCTCAGAAGATGGTATATTATTTTGCATATGCTTGATTATTTGCAGGTTCCTGATCGATGCGCTCCTTGTTTTCGACAAACACATTCTACAAAGTATTTTAGTTGTCATAGGTTCCAGTTTCATACTTTGGGGGGAATTTTGTTACACATTATTTTGGTCACCCCCGTGATCAACTGACACCATGTGCTTAACTCATTTCCATGTTCCCTGAAAATATTAAAAGAGACTTTCTCCATGAGAAAAGTGGTTTTCTTTTCCTCTCTCAAAAACTATTACAAGGAAGGTCGTTGCACCCTACTCTATGCATGGGGTGCGACAATGCCTGATTGTCGCACTCTGCACCAAAGCTGGTCTGCGATGTCGTCGCAGGCTGCTTATGCATAGGGTGCAATGATGCTTAAGAAAAGTAAAAGTTAAAATTCACGAATGTTCTAGAAGGGAATCTTCTAGAGGATGAGGTGGCCGCTGATCGGTTTGGATCTTACTCGCTTCTCTGATTTAGTGGGATCATCCTAATCTCCTCATCCATCCCTCCTTCACTCTATATAAAGAGGGATCTCTTATGGAAAAGGCTAAGTTTTGCAAGGGCTTGCATAGGCATGAAGAGTTCTACTACAGATTATACTTGAGATAACTTTTCTTTAGCTCTCTAAGTCAGATTGTGGATCTTCTTCATTAAAGGCATTAGAGAAAAGGTGTGTGTGTTGGAGAAAAGAGCCATTGCAAGGGGCCTTGCAACAACAATGAATGGGAAACATAATGATAGAGGAAGAAATTGGAAGATGGAATCAAAACAAGAATAATTCCATCTTATTTGATGGAGCTTCAAAAGGTTATCCAAAGGTGGTAGGTGTGGGGAATATAATCCTTGATCTTAGAGGAAAACAAGAAATCACTTTCACCTAGGGGTTAGGAGAGATCACAAACGATCAAACTGAGACACTAACATTACTTCAAGGGCTAATAGTTCCAACGTAGAAAAGAGTTCATCAATTCTTGGTAATTGGAGATTCTATGGTGATCATATGTTATATGCACTTCCAAACAATCCCTCAATAGCCTTCCCTAAGTTGACTAGTCACCAAAGCACAAAGGTTGGAAAATAATTTTGTATGATGTGAATTCTACCATGTTTTGGGACATCACAATTCTTCAACTAATAAGCATGCAAACAAAGGGGTTGGATTTCCTTCGACATCTCTTAGAATAAATGGGGGGAGCCTTGCTTTCATCATCTCCGATGAAATATGTGACACTCATTAAGCTAATGATGACAAATGTTATAAACCACGTGAGGATGGGATGACCACTCATGTGTGGTATTAATACCCAATCAGTCTAGAGATTGTTTGTAGCTACATACATTCCTTCCTACCTTGCTTCACAAAGTCTAAGTCTTGAATCCATTTGGAGGTCATATGAAAGGTCCCATTCTAGTGTTTTGGATGACAAATCGACACTTTGGAAGCTAGGCATGTATACAAGAAAGCAATGTGGGAGTATTAGCCTTGGTGTGATTGTTTTAGACATGACAAATTGCAAACAAGGCAACCATCAAGAAATGACAAATCCCCATTGCTAAGTGTGAGAGGCACATTGAAGAGGCCCATGATTTATTTTCCTTGTATAGTAGAAAGTGGGAAGGTTGGAGGAAATATTGGGAGAGGAGGAATGCATTAGAATCCTAGGCAATGCAAAGGAAAATAATTGTCATCAATCTTTATATAGTGTCAATGAAAAATGAATAGAATCCATTTGAAATTAGCTTAGGAGACAACTTAAAATATTGAAGAGATAACAGACAAAATGGACATGTTGTGTTAGAATGTGTTAACAATTGCCCAGTGGTCTTAAATTACATGGCTATGACATTTTGTAAATTTATTCTTCAATAACTCTCTATATTGTAAAAATGGTCTATCCCACATGCATCATGGGAATTGTTCTCCTTTCACTCTCTCATATATAATAGAGGTGAAGAAGGCCCTTTAGGAGTGTGAGAGGCTTGTGAGTGGTTTATGGTATTGATATTTATCCTGGAACATATGGGTCCTTAGGCCATATCATCCATATGATTAAGTATTCTTTTACATTGTAAGATTGCAGAGTTTGCTTGAAGAATAGAAGAATAAATTTTGTGGATGTTTCTCCACATTGTGGTTTTACCACATAAACACTTGTCTCTTGTCTCTCTCTTTTCTTGCATTCTTTGGTTTACTATTTATTGATGCTTTGCATAGGATTTTAGATCGGTTGGATTTCATTAAATTTTATTCCATAGTTCTTGGATCTAACATGGTACCAGAGCTCTAACATGGTATTAGAGATGGTTCAATTTATTTTATTTTATTTATTTATTTTTTTACTGGGGATTAGGTTTTCATTGCTTAACCAACCAACCTCATCCCTTTTCTCTCCATAGTTGTACGAACCATATAGATCAAACTTCTAGCAGTATGGTCTCATTTTTTTCTCTTTGCAGATCGATTTTTTTTGCATTTTTCATAGATCTAATTGTTTGAGAGGCCAATCTGCTGTTTAAGGGATGATTTCTTAGTGGGAGCACATTTTTCCTCTATATGACCATCGATTCGCTTATCAAAGGGTTGTTTTTTGCTTCAATCTGCAACACATGACCAAATTATTACTTGAGAAGGGCGACTTGTTTGTTGAAAGGGCTGATTTGTCTCTTGGGATGGCAGATTTTTTGATTAGAGGGAATATTTAATTGTTGGGGTGGGGTGGGGGAATTTTATTGCTAGAGATTAGATCCGATGGTTTTATCAATAATTTAACCTAGATCCACTTTTTTAACTACAATTTAACTCAAATCTGAGGCTTTTTTTGAGAGTCTTCACTCAGATCTAAAGGTTTCAACAATGATTTTCTTTCCTGTGCATACGACCAATTCCGTACAACCTTGACTTGGCTTACACACACAATCTTTTTTTGCATCAAAGGGAAACGTATGTGCAACAAAAAACTTGCGATAAACACAATGCCAATAAAGACATCGTAGGGGAACACAACTTCAATAAATAAATGATGCAAAAAGTGTTACACATAGTGTTATGGTGGTCGTCAATATTTAGAGATGCTAAGGAATATTGCAAATGCTGCAACATTTGCCAACGTATTGGAAAACCTTGCCGACAAGATGAACCACCATTATTCTTGATCACAGTGCTAGAATCGTTCGATAGATGGGATATTGAATTCATGGGACAAATCAGCCCCCATTTGCACCATACGAGTACACACTACATTATTACTACCACAAATTATTTGACACATTGGTCAAAAGTTGCATCGGTAAAATATTGTATTGTAGAAAAAACCACATGTTTCATATTTGAGATCATCATCAATCCCTTAATATCTTAGAGTTGAAAAAATTATTAACACTATGGACAATATGAACCATTAAAGATATCAATAAAGTTACATACATTTTTTATGAAATTACATAACAAATTGTAATCATTATATATGTCTTTCAAAACAATATATTCATAATGCATAAAAATATAATAAAAACAAACAAGTATGTATCTATTTCAAAAGCAATATATATGGTGTAAAAGAAACACTTTACGTATAATATAATATACTAAACACTAACATTTCAAATATATTTTTGAATAAACAAGTGCTTAAACTTAAAGGGAAATATATTTTTGAATAAACAAGTGCTTAAACTTAAAGGGAACAAAAACCTAGCATATATTTCAATAGGAAGGACTTGTTACAATGAATAAACTTGAACATTAGAAGGGATGGAGGTGTTCCTCAACATAAGGAGGAGCTTTCAGAGAATGTTAAAACATTGTGCTATTGAGGTCTCAAAAATAAATTGATAATGGCACCAGTGACTATTCTAACCTATTGGTCCTTTAATTCCTTCATTTGTAAGTGTTGGAATTACATTATGAAAAGTCTTGAAGTTGTATTATCACTGCAGTTACATCGTCCTGAAATTTTATGGCTACTACTACCTCTACAAGCTCTTCGTAAGCAGCTAGAGGACCTCCACCGTGCTCCATGTCAATGTAGAAAGGCCTGGTAATATCCACTGCCTCCTGATTACTGACCACATCCCATAGCCCATCTGTTGCCAAAATTAGAAACTTGTCGTCAAGCGTAACTTCAATAATTGTGGTGTCTGGTTCTCGTGTTATCCATTATTTATAATCAGAATCACCTACACTACTTTCTCCTATGGGATATGATGGACTTGAGCCATCCCTACATTACTTTCTCCTATGGGATATGATTCTAATTTCATGGCAATTTCCAGAGCTTTTTCCTGTGTAACAATCTTTTGTTGCATCAAAGGGAAGCGTATGTGTAGCAAAAAACTTGCGATAAACAAAATGCCAATAAAGGCATTGTAGGGGAACACAACTTCGATAAAGAAGCGATGCAAAAAGTGTTATTTTAGACATTAGTTGTGATTATAAGAACCCCAACTCCCTACAATTGAGGGGGGAATTATTCTTGTGATAGCATTCGGTTGTTATTGTCAATTTCAGAACTCTGCAATATAATTTCCTTTTCTATTCATGTTTGTGTGATGGTGTGTTGAACGTTTGTGCTATTTTGATTTYGTAGATCAGTTCCTTGTCTAASGGGGTAGGGTCCCCTCCTTATCTAGGTACTGCATGTATATTAAAAAGTAGGATCTAACATTTCAATTATGTTCATTTTATTCTGTAGTTGTTTTGTTTTCTTAATTTGCTACAATTCCATATTCGTAGAACAATTCATTACAATTCAAATGTGGTTAATGTTCCATTTCCTTATAACATGGGTTTTGCAATCTTAAGCTACAACTTGGTGTTGAGTCAATCCTTGTAAGTTTGCAATCACATGCGCTACTACAAGTCTTGTTGTTCGCATCGATGTAGCCTTTATGTTGTAGTTTTGTGGCTACAATTTCTGTTGCCGCAACTTGCATTGTTACAACCTTTTGTGTTATAGATTTATTGTTGCAATTCACGTTGTTGCAAATCGCATCGCTGTAACTTTTTTGCTGAAAATCACGTTGTTGCAACTCGCATCGTTGTAACTTTTGTGCTCCAAATTCGTTGCTAAAACTCCGCTCGCAACTTTACTTTATTTTGCTTTCATTCAGAGTTATTGTAGATTTATTCTTCAATAGTTTGGGATTGATATTCTTTTGATTTCATGATCGTCATTGTATGTATGAGCATACAATCATTATAACAATTCCATATCATCATTATAATACTTGAGCAAGTCACCATTAGTATAACTTTACTTTCCGCAAGTGTGATTTACTTTCTGCAAGTGTGATTTACTTTCTGTAAGTGTGATTTATTTTTTACAAGTCTGATTTATTTTCCGCAAGTGTTTCTTTCTCTCTCTAGCCTTTCTACTTGTTAAAATTATCAAGTATATCTTGTCTAGGATAGGATACTATAGCCCTAAAGTGATAGCACTTTAGTAGTTTCATCCTAGTTGCTTGTTGCATAATATACTTTCAATAGTCCAAGGAGGAAAGATTCGTAGGGCCTAAAAGTGCTTACTCTCTAGTGAATTTATATTCAAGACTTGGATGTTAGAGGCCTTGAAGTGCCAACACCTTTAGCATTCATTTATTTTTCTTTGAAAAGTATTATCATTGCTGTTTTATCCAAGTTGTATTGCTACTGTTATTGACTCCATAAACCCTAAAGCCAATAGTTTTCTTGCTTCTCTCTTGTTGAAGGAGTGATCAAACAATTCTAATATTTTCTTTCAAGTATACACTAACTAATCCTAACACTGATTTATCTTATGGATTTGATGCTCCTGTATTCAAATACTATTGCAAAGCTAGACATTCTTTCTTATGATGACCCTCGGTTATACAATTAGTGCACCATACATTCTCGCGCTTTTTTTTCCATTAGAAATCTATTGTATCTGGATCCTCAACACATCTAACTGCAACTAGACTTGAGCCATCCCTGCACTACTTTCTCCTACGGGAGACGATTCTAATTTCATAGCAATTTCCAAAGATTTTTCCTGCACAACAATCTTTTGTTGCATTAAAAGGCAGCGTATGTGCAACAAAAAACTTGTGATAAACACAATACCAATAAAGACATCATAGGGGAACACAACTTCGATAAAGAAACAATGAAAAAAGTGTCACACATAGTATTATGGTGGTCTTCAGTATTTAGAGATGCTAAGGAATATTGCAAATGCTACAACATTTGCCAATGTATTGGAAAACCTTGCCGACAAGATGAACCACCTCTATTCTTGATCACAGTGCTAGAAACGTTTGATAGATGGGATATTGAATTCATGGGACCAATCAGCCCCCCTGTGCACCATACAAGTGCACACTACATTATTACTACCACAAATTATTGACACATTGGTCAAAAGTTGCATCGGTAAAATATTGTATTGTAGAAAATACCACATGTTTCATATTTGAGATCATCATCACAAGCTTTGGATACACAAAAGTGTTAATGAGCGATTAATGCATGCAATTCTTGAATGACACTCTTTGCATACTCACTGAAGAATTTATGATTAATCACTAAAAGAGTACCCTACACCACCCACAAGACAACATTATAGTTGAAGCATTCAATAATATACTAAAGCATGACCTAAATAATGTTTGTAATGTGCAACATGATGATTGGGATTGGTGGATTCCAACAATACTCTAGGTGTATAGAACAACCTATAAACTGTTGACTAATGATACACCCTTTAGGTTAGTCTATGGAAAGGAGGTTGTAATGCCCTTTGCATTTTTCGTCCCAAGTTTTCACATTGTCGTCGCCACATAGATGTCTGATGATGAATCCCTTAATATCTCAGAGTTGAAAAACTTATTAACGCTATGGACAATATGAACCATTAAAAATAGCAATAAAGTTACATACATTTTTTTTTTATGTAATTACATAACAAATTGTAATCATTATATATGTCTTTCAAAACTATATATACATAAAGCATAAACATATAATAAAAACAAAAAAGTGTGTATCTATTTCAAAAGAAATATATATGATGTAAAAGCAACACTTTAAGTATAATATAATATACTAAACACTAACATTTCAATTATATTTTTGAATAAACAAGTGCTTAAACTTAAAGGGATAAAAAACCAACATATATTTCAATATGAATGACTTGTTACAATGAATAAACTTCAACATTAGAATGTATGGAGGTGTTCCTCAACATAAGGAGAAGGTTTCAGAGAATGTTAAAACATTGTGCCACGACGGCCTCGAAAATAAATTGATAATGGCACCAGTGAGTATTCTAACCTATTGGTCCTTTAATTCCTTCATTTGTAAGTGTTGGAATTGCACTCTGAAAAGTCACTTTAACATTCCTTCATTTGTAAGTGTTGTAATTGTTGTAATTGCACTATGAAAAGTGTTGAAGTTGTATTATCATTGCAGTTATATCGTCCTGGGATTTTCTGGCTACTACTACCTCTACAAGCTCTTTGCAAGAAACTAGAGGACCTCCACCGTGCTCCTGGCTACTACTACCTCTACAAGCTCTTTGCAAGCAGCTAGGGAATTTTTTGGGCCATATAGTCTGCCGAGAAGGAGTATTGGTAGATCCATCCAAAGTTGCAGCCATTGTGAATATGCCGCCACCCACGTATGCGGTCACTTTTGAGTGCAGGACATAGAATCTGAAAGCTTTGAGAGCTTTCACTAAGGCATAGGCCTGTTTTTCCATGATTTCATACCTGATCTCTGCATCTCTTAATGCCTTGCTGAAGAAGGCAATGGGTTGTTCTCGCCCTTCCTCATTTTTCTGCAACAAGACCGCTGCCACTGTATCAAAAGAAGCAAAAGAGAAAATTAGGAACTCTTTGGAATAGTTAGGACCGATCAGCACATGTGCCTCAGTCAATGCCCTTTTTATTTGGATAAAAGATTCCCCGGGTTCAGCGGTCCATTTCACTTCATTTCCCTTCCTGAGCATGGCTGTGATGTGTTTCACCAACTCAACAAAATTTGAGACGAATCTCCTCAAGAAATTAATCTTCCCCAAAAAGGCTTGAACTTCCTTCTTGGATCTAGGAAGTGACAGGGTTTGAATTGCCTCTACCTTGCTAGGATCAATCCTCACTCCTTCTGCTGATACTATATGGCCTAATAGCTTCCCCTCCTTCATAGAAAACAAAGATTTCCTGGGGTTTAAGGATAGGCCAAACCTCCGACACTTCAAATTTTTTTTTCTCAGATGACAACAATGTTCTCTGTCAGACTTGGAGAAGACTGTTATGTCATCCAGATAGATCACCACAAACTTATCTTTCTCCCCGATGAAGGCTATGTCCATGGCTCGCTGAAATGTTGCCCCTGCATTCATCAATCCAAAAGGCATTTTGGCATACATGAATGTGCTCCAAGGAGTGGTGAAGGTCGTTTTTTCTCTGTCCTCAGGTATGAATGATATCTGATTATAGCTAGAAAAACCATCAATCATGGATATCCTAGATGCACCAATTACCCTCTACAGTATTTGTTCCATGTTGGGCAGGGGATAATTGTCTTTCCTTGAGCTCTTGTTCAGGTTCCTGAAATCAACACAGAGTCTGATTTCTCCACTTTTCTTCCTTACTGGGACCAAATTGGCCACCCATTCGGAATATCTCAAGGGGACGATGATTTGGGCATCTAGTAATTTCTTCACTTCTTTCTCCATGATAGGTAGCAACATGGGATTTATCTGTCTCAGCTTCTGCCTGAATGGATTAGCCTCTTCTTTCAGTGGGATCTTGTGCTCAATGACATATGTGTCATAAGTCTTGAGGTCTTCATAGGCCCATGCAAATACATCAACGAATTCCTTTAATAACTCAGTATATTCCGCCCTCTGTTCATTGGTCAGGCTGCTTGATAATTTGACAAACTTAGGCTCCTCCTGTGTGCCAATGTTGCATTCAGCTGTATCAACATCTTTATTTGAAACACCACCCTTTACTGCCACATCATTTTTGTCGAACAATATTTCTAAAGGGACTAGTCCCCTTGGAATGTGATTGCTAGGCAGCTGAATAATCTGGTGATTAACAATTTTACTCAAGAATACCTCAGAGGGAGGGTCACCTTCGGGATCAGGATCCTGATCAATGTGTAATGAAGAAAACTCATCGACAGATTGCAGAAAATTATTGATTTCAAGATCGTCCTCGAATACCTCCCAATGCTTTACATTGTCCAAGATGGATGGCCTGTATCTTATTTCGACCTCACCATGGATCTTCGGTGGCAAAGGGATCCTGAACAGACTAGCCGAGACCGCTAAGGAGTCAGTTGAGGTATTCTCTTCCCTTGGGATAAAAGTAATGTTGAAAGTTGAGAAGAAATTATCAATCAGGTCCCATACCTCGTTTCTGTAACTCCTGAGAAATTGATTCTTGGCCCGATAAACATTCCTGACCTGTTGGATTATCAATTCCGCATCTCCGAACACTGCCATCTCTTTAATTCTCATTTATTTTGCAGCCCTCATACCTAGAAAAAGAGATTCATATTCCGCCACATTGTTGGTAGTTTCAAATTCCATCTTGTATGACAGGGATATGGTCTCTTGACAGGGCGATGTGAAAATCACTTCAGCACTTGTGCCTATACTGGAGGAAGCTCCGTCAAAGAACATCTTCCAAACATAGGTGGTTGGAGGAGGTATCTGCTGATTAAGAATGGGATGCTTTCTGATCTGTAAAGGGACCTCAGGAGCTCCAGTGATCTGTAACAAACTAGACCCTAAATCAGTGTCAAGTGCAAAGATGGGGTGATTAGTGGGGTTTGCTTCATCACTGACAATATAGGCTAGCTGGGCTTCTTTGTACAACCTCCTGTGTTCCCCTCCAAAGATCGAAATGGTGGCATATGTGAGATCCATATGTAACGCTCCTCTAAGTGTTTTAATCCAAGACCTTGACAACAACATGCCAAACTTGGGGGGAACGTCAGCTACCACAATATCCATGACCACACTCTTCATGGGCAGCTGAAACAAAGAAACCACCAGGTCTTTGATGACTCTCAGACATTGCACTCTCCTTGAATCAAAAGAGTACAAATCATGATAGGCCTTTGTCACTTCCAGTCCCAGCTCTTCCATGACAATTTTGGGCATAAGGTTGTGGGAATCTCCTGAATCCATGAGGCAATTATGCAACACTTTATCATGTATGTTCAGGGAGGTGTAGAAGGGAGGGGATGGATCATCTCTGTCTTCTACCATGGGACCTAGGATGACTGTTGGTTTCTCATCTTGAAGGTTCACTGAGTCG
>ML813271.1:76559-89437 GCA_009831015.1 Picea engelmannii | reverse complement strand
CTAAATACCTATGAACATAATGGGCCGACTCGTGATGAGACCTCCCATCCTCTTGGTTAGGTCTTGCATTTATTTATTTCATTTTTTCTTAGGGTCCCTTAGTTTCTTATCGAGAGGATTTTTATTGCCTTCTCGGGGATCCCATGGGCGAAGCATCTCTAGGTTTTCATTTTCCTATGGCTTTTATCTTTTACCAGCTGCTTTTACCCCCTGGGCCTTTATCCCCTTCTTCCCACAAGATGAGATGTACCCTGGAAGGTCATCCTAATGGCCAGACTAGGGAATGGGATGGATGAGCGGGATATAAGATGAAAAAAATGATAAGATGGTGGGAGCGGACGATGGCTCTGCAAACCCCCCTTGGTGGCTAACCAAGACCCATGGATACCAACTTGCTAAGCTACCCCATAAATCACCCCAACAATGGTCAAGTGGATTAGTGTAAGATCCAAGAAGTCATCCGAAATGAAAGGGACCTAATGCATATATAAGAAGGTTATAATGATCAAATATGACACATACCATGATACCTTGGACCAATTACCTCATGGATCAAGAGTCCTCTCTGATGCAAGCCCAGGCCGATAGTGATGGAAGCTGGTACTGCTGACAGGACAAGTCTGGCTAAGAAGAAGAAAGATGGGCCCTCTAGGGCCACGCTCCTGCTCTCGGTACTCCATGTCTAGGACCATGTGGGCCTCGAGACATGATCTCCTAGTTATCCCTAGATATCGGGGATAACAGGCTTCAGGCCTTTTCCTGGGCATGTTCTTATCAACAATGTTTCTGAGTCGGTCAACAGCCAATATGTTAGATTCTACCTCCACGGTTGCATCCTGCATGTGGGCCAAAGTAGTGGCTCTTCTCTCCCTCAACAATAGGCAGAAATCAGGATCAAAAGTGCTGGCGTAAGTGATGTTAGCCGAGGCTTCTGAGGGATTTATCTCAGTGGGGATTTTATTATACATTTTATTAAATCTCTTAGAGAAGTCAGAGACAGACTCTCCTTCTTTTCTCTTCAAAGATCCAAACTCTGTCATGTAATACATGAAGTCTTTTTTATCTCCCCACTGTCTCAAAAAGGCATTATCCAAAGATTCAATCCCATCAATAGATCCAGGGGGCAGGGCCTTAAACCATTTTCTAGCCTCTCCTTGGAGACTATGGACAAAAATTCTCATCCATACATCTGCGTGCATGATAACATTATCATCCGTGAAAGTGTAAAATGCTTCTAGGTGTTCTTCTACAGTTATGTCCCCCTCACCTGTAAACTTGGGCTGCTACTTAAGGTATCCATCTGCTGGGAGGTCATTGAGAGGTTGTGGTAAGACAAGAGGAGCATACCTAGCAGCTATTATAACCTCAATTCTGGTCATGGGGGGATTTGCTCCTGCCATGGGAATATTAGGTGGAGGAGAACTTGGAGGAGAAGGAGCTTGGGAAGGGGATACTGGGAATGAGCCTTTAAGTGGAATGGGAAATAATAGGGGCTTTAGGGAGAAGGCTAACGGGTTTAAGTCGACGGACGCTCCTCTTTGTGCAGAAGTGGCAATAGTAACAAGAGGAGGATTGGTAAAGCTAGGAGTGGGGAAATATTTTGTGGTCTTGGGTCTACACCTAGGTACAAATTCAGGGGAGAGGGGAGTGACAAGGATTTCTCCCTCCAATCCTAGACCAGGGGGGGAAAACTCAACAGGAACACTCCCGAAATTTAAGAAACGAGAAACTTCAGAAAAAGGCCTGTTAAGAAACTGAGGAGGAGAAATAGGAGTTCCTACAGAAGGAGATGTCAGATTACCTGGTTTGGTGGCAGAAGCTTCACCTTCAGAGGCCATTCCTTTTCTGAGAACCACCTTCGGATCTGTTTCTGGTGTAGCTAGAGGCAGCTGTGGATGGGACCGCGTGTGCCTGCCTCTGAAAGCCACAATTAACACGGTAGGTTCACCACAGTGGAGTCATCACAATGGAGTCGCCAGGTGCGTAGTAGAAATCTTCAAAGGTTCTGATACCTGATGCACCTTCAGAATCATAGGCTCAATGTCGTTCAATCTCGGGGAAAATTTTCAATTTCGTCCCCGGCAACGGCGCCAGAAATGTTGGCAACGGAAGTCACTCCTGGATTGTAGCAGGAGCAGAGCCCAACGCCCATCAATTTATGTTACGATTTGTTTATAAAAGAGGTGATCGAATGGGTAGAGGCTTGGGAAGATATCACTCTAACTCAAGAACTGAGTCTGGTATGTAAGGAACAAAGGAGGTCTTGATCTAACTTCAGTCAGTGAGTTTATTAAAATATGAGCAGGTGGAAGACTTGGTAAGAAGAGTGAGCAATCTTCCTCGGGAAACATGCTTTTTAGCAGTTTGCAGAAGAAAGACTTTGAATGAAAGATCCTCTTGGTTCAGGGTCTCAAGAAACTGAAAGGGGGACTCGACTGGATTCTCCAATTCCATGTCGCTTAGTGCTAAGAAAATCACAAGGACCGATTAGAAACAATGCAACTATTACAGTGATCCAATCTACATCATCCTATAACAGTTACAACTCGATTGGATTCTCCAATTCCGAGCTGCTCTAACACAGTGTAAACAAAGACGTGAAAGAAACTGACATCCATAAGGCAAGAAGTCTCAAGAGTCCATGCATAACCAGAATAACAGTGCTTCATTAAAGCTTTACAACCGGGAGCCTCGCTCAACCATCGATCCTTTACAAAAATGGTAAAATTGCCTACATATACTCAAAAAGAAACCAATAGCGAAACCAAGATGCTGCATTAAAAATATTGCGTCTGCATGCCCACTGACAATCTGGACATGCACACTCTAGCAGATCGTGCACCTATGGTAGATGCAATCGAACTTCTGACCATCCCGTGGGTGAACCGACGTGCTTTTAATTCATCGTCAGACTTTCCCTTTATGGCGGAGACGATGTCTAACCACCTCCAACAACTGAAATAACTGCCATCTTGGGATCAGGAATGGCTCTGGGAAACTCTGCCTTTTGGGGACATGGAGGTCTTTTCGAGGGTCCACCTGGACCAGCAGAACGACTCACGGGATGAGAGGTGGAAGATGTGGCATACTCGATGAGGATGTTGTAGGTGCCGGTATGGTATGGTGAAGGGACAGGAGACAACGAATAGAGGGAGGTGTTGAGGTAGAGGTGACTGGGCGAAAGGGACACATGGCAAGCGGTGAGGACTTAGGACCAGTATATTCATGCCACGTACAGATAGGGGGCCCGCTAGAGTGAAATTCCATTCCGGACCCCCCCCTCCATTAAAGGCAGAACTGATGGGGGGGTCCGGAATCCAATACAGACCGTAGATCTAAACGCTGAGACTTGGGCCGTCTAGATGCATGCATACATTATCTCTGATTCCAGAACCCCCCTCTCGTTAAAGCTAGAATTATGGAGGGGGTGCAGAATGGAACCTCGTCTGTGAATTTGAGTGCCTGGATTACGACCGTCCAGATCTACGCGCTCTTTAAATTAAATTTGCCCGAGCCTTGCTGATGGATGAACGGTTGAGATGACCTCGACGCTTTCAACATGAAAATCCCGAAGGGCCCCACTCATGGCTCAACTATTGCGTCATGTGTCCTTCAGATGGACGGTCCCGATTATTTTAGGATTTCTAGCACCGGGGGTTCATGATGCAACGTTTCTCAAAATCTCGATTGACCAAACCGCGAAAGCACGTATGTACATCACGTTTCCTCCAGAGGAACGGTCGAGATGGCATTTGATGTTAGAAGAGGGTTGCCTCCATTATCAGGCTTGCTTGACGTGACCGGGTGCTAGGACCATGGGCTTAGCTTCAAAGGCACTTATCGACATTTCGAGGTTCGGGGTTTCGAGATGTAGAAAGACGTGAAACCCTCACCCTTCGAACTCCCGAATGCAAAAATGCCGACGTGACTAGATCTTGCGCCACACATCCTTTGGATGGATGACTGATATCCTTTCTTGCGTACAATATAGACACTACCTATCGCGCTAATCCCGCTGCAACTCTGCTAACTGTGATTTCTTGCCGTCCGTCGATCTTCTTTTATAGATGAATCTGGGCTGTTGACAACGTAATTTCGCCCTCTTAGTTGATTTTTAGCCTGAAATGGGGCTTTACGTGCTATGCTTGGGTGTTCTTCGTGCAACCTGCAGACCTGGATGCTCTTAGGCGCAAGAAAAGAAATGTCGCTAACACATTCAATGACTAGTGGACTTCCACTGCAGACATGAGCACCTAGCGACACATCTCCTTCATCCACCGACCTGGTACAGTGGCTAGCGATGCAATTATTTGGACTAATCCTAGCATCAACGAACCAATTAGAGCAAAGGCTCCAGGAGGCCAAGAGATCCTCCGAGGTTGCAAGGAAGGAAGATTTCATCGCGCAAACATGCAGGATACATCAAGAGGATTACAAACTCCAAGTCCAGCACAAACTGGAAAAAGTGAAGGAAAGATTTGTTGAAGCCTGGCTGGATATTCGAAAGGTTGTGCCTGACCTACCTGAAGCTAATGAGGTCGGTGTGCTAGAGCAACAGATCGAGCTTCTACAAGAAGCATGGACACAAATCGCTACTCATGCTGGGCAGCTGGAAGAAAAGCTACAACAGGTCCAATAGGAAGCAGAGTAGCAGCCTCAGCAGCTGCAGGAACAGATGCAAAAAATAATATTGCAAGGAAATAACGCCCGAGCAACACTGCACAAGCACACAACGGAATGAAACAAAATCTTCAGGGAAGTCAGCGACTGGATGAGCATCATTGCTCGACAAAACCAAGTCTTGGAGGAGGTGCGCACAAAGATCCAGGTGTTGAACAAAGAATTTGTGGCCACAATGGACCCCATAGAGAAACATCATAAGTTCGACCAAATCTAACAGGCCGACAACGAATTGAATTCACTCTTTGAGGCACAGTCCGTAGCCAAGAAGGAGTTGCACGACCTTCGACCTGTAATTCATACAACCTACATGCAAATGCATCAAGTTGATGCAACAACAGATTCCGAGTGGAAATTGTTGGTCGAGGACAAGCCAAAGGAATATAGCAAAGAGATGACCCAACAGTTTCTTGCAGAGGCATCACTCCTCGCCCAAAATTGGCAGGACAAATTTGGAAGCTTTCAAGGAGTGAAACAATGAGCCTTAAAGTTAGTACCAGAGTTGGGCCCTTCATTTGAAAAGGTAAAAGAAGAGAAAGCACAAACAAAAGAGCCCAAGGAAGAAGAAAAGAAGCACAAGGGAAAAAAATAGATGCTCCTGGAGGATGTGAAAGAACCAAGCGCTTGAATCGAGGGTGAGTCAAGGATTGTGGTCGGAGCCTGTTGGGCCCTTCATTTTTGGGATAAGGAATTGCACAAGTTTTGACTGAGAACGAGTTGCACAAGCTTCATCAGAGGCCTACAAAAAGAGCAATAGAAAGCAGTTTCGAAAGTCAGCGCAACACCAAATAAGAAACAAACGGTTACAACAAAACAAGAAAGCGTGCAAGCCGAGAAGGAAGACACAACCCAACTTATATATAGGGATAAACATAATTATAAAAAGGTTGGTTGGTTAGTCACGATGTGGTTGAGCCGATTGATTTAGTCATTCTTGTTGTTGTTACCCTGTCGTATTAGTTGTTGATTATTGTAAGTCGAGTTATGTCCAGTACTGAGTCTGTAATGAATGGGATCTATCAGTTTTGAGAATTGGAGGTCTGCGACCTGATTCTAGAGCCAAGAGTCTGTACAATGCATTACTGTGTAATTTAGAGTTTGTAATCAGAGAAGGATTCTGAAGATAATATGAAGAAGGGCCCAAAATTTCAAATATGATGAGTCTTTGTGTGTTTACTTATGCATTTCAGTGTTTCCTTATGGTTTATGAGTTCTATTTGATGGTTCTACATTTAAATGCTTTCTAGCAATGTAAGTAGGTTCAATTCTTGCACATGTATGTTTCATATCTGTTCACGTCTCTTGCGCAAGATCAAGAATGAGTCTGGAAGGCTCTATGGATCATCCTAAGTCTTTTCCCTACCCTTCCCTATCTATCCATCTCAGCAATGCTTCGGGTGATACTTCCTCTCTTCGGAGGAGATGAAAATGCCAACCCTCTAGACTACACGGTACCTTTTGTTGGTAACCTGAGAAGGACCCTAGTCTGATCAAACTCGTGCCAACACCGTCCTTAGTTAGGTATTGTTGTATATTAAAATGTAGGATCTAACATTTTGATTCCGTTCATTTGGTTCTGTAGTTGTTTTGTTTTCTTAATTTGCTACAATTCCATATTCATAGAACAATTCATTACAATTCAAATGCGGTTAATGTTTCGTTTCCTTATAACATGGGTTTTGCAATTTTAAGTTGCATCTTGGTGTTGATTAAATCCTTATAATTTTGCAATCACATCCGCTACTACAAATCCTATTGTTCACATCGATGTAGCCTTTGTGTTGTATCTTTGTGGCTACAACTTTTGTTGTCACAACTTGCATTGTTACAACCTTTTGTGTTATAGATTTGTTACTGCAATTCATGTTGTTGCAACTCGCATCATTGTAACTTTTGTGCTGCAAATCATGTTGTTGCAACTCACATCGTTGTAACTTTTGTGCTGCAACTTTGTTGCTACAACTCCGCTCACAGCTTTACTTTATTTTGCTTTCATTCTACGTTATGGTAGATTTATTCTTCAACAGTTTTGGATTGATATTCTTTTGATTTGTACCATTAGAAGTACTACAACCCTTTAGTAATTACAACACTACAACTTGCATATACAGTGCACAATAGATAATAAAAACAAAATTTCAAAGATAATTTTAAATAAACAAGTGTGTATCTATTTCAAAGCAATATATATATGGCGTAAAAGCAACATTTTAGTTATAATATAATATACTAAAAACTAACATTTCAAAGATATTTTTGAATAAACAAGTGCGTAAATTTAAAGTGATAAAAAACAACATATATTTCAATATGGACTTGTTACAATGAATAAACTTCAACATAAGGAGAAGCTTTCTTTTCCTTTGACAAGTATTATCATTGTTATTTTCTCCAAGTTGTATTGCTACTGTTATTGACTCCATAAACCCTAAAGGCACTAGTTTTCTTGCTTCTCTCTTGTTGAAGGAGTGATCAAACAATTCTACTCCTTTCTATCAAGCATACACTAACTAATCCTAGGACTAATTTAGCTTAGATCAGTAATTATATTGTTGCTTTTATAAATGTTTGCTAAAACCATTTACTAGCAGTAAATTTTATGCATAATTGACATTAATTGCTAGCTAATCCATTCACAAATCGCTTGTGACAAGTTATTATCATCCTACATAATTAATGTTATCTTTTCATTGTCTTCTCAAGAATTTATGAGGCTATCATAATTGAATTGTCTATTTTCTTTGGAGGCTTTACTATCATTTTTGTACATGAAATTGTAGTATATATGTTTTTTTGTTCTTGTTCTGAGAAGGTACACAAATTACACTTCTTTGCCTCAATTTCTTAGACGTAGACTTTGTTGACTTTGGTGGCCAGTGAGAGGGTGGTATTTCTTAACACAACCTTAGACTACCCATTCCTTTAGGTCACCGGGGATGCCTCCCTTGGGTTGGATTTCCATTCATCCCTAAAAGTGGGGATTTCCTATTGAGGTGACAATGATAAGATATCATGTTTGTTACACCAATCTACTTTACTTGTCTTCGGATTCGGACAAGTATATATTGCACGATAACAAACTCCTCCAAGATTATTATACTATAGACCTCCTCTCTCTATATCTTCTCCTTGGACTCTATAAGCATATGCAATGCAGTCTCTCATCAGGCCAAATGCATGGAAATCCTTCTCTTCATGTCCTACTGACTTACAAAAGTTGAAAAACAAATTCCTCGCAATACTCTGGTATTTATGCAATTTTTGAATGACACTCTCTACATACTAACTGAAGAATTTATGATCCATCACCAAAAGAGTACCCTACATCACCCACAAGCCAACGATATAGTTAAAGCATTCAATAATATACTAAGCACACTCAATATATATCTCAATACATGTTTTGTTGTTGTCTAGTGAGTTTGTCTCGGTTGACTCATGAAATGACTAAGCAAACTCACTGCATGGCATGAATCAAGTTTGGTGTTAACCAGATACATCAGTGATCCAATCAGCTATGGATCAATCTCGTCTGAATCATCATCAATCTTTTTCTTTAAATCCATCACGGTGGATTTTGAATTCTTGTCATACTGAACTTGTTTAATATTTTCACTCTATATTTTCCTTGACTCATGGAAATATCATTGGTCCTCTGTCATACTTCTTGTCCCAAGAAGTAGTGCATCATACTCAGATTCTTCATCTCGAATTCAAAAGTCAAGGATTACTTGTATCCAACAACAAGGATTTTTGAATAAGTCATCAAAATCAGGCTCTCGTCACCAACACTACAATAATATAGGTTTGGATAAGAAACATTCTTGTTGAAATCCAAACTCATCAAGAATCTATCTATCTGATATAGTTTTTAACTCATGGATGGTAGTACAGATGGAAGTGTATCGGGTTTACTGGATCAAGTGTCTCATCATAGAAAACTCCCTCTGTTTGTGAGAAACCTCTGGCTATAGATATCATTTTGTATTTCTTGACACTTCCATCAACTGCATTCTTGATCTTATAGATTCACTTGGAAGTTACCACAGAATTCCCTTCTGGTCCCTGAATAATATCTTATACATCATTCTTTAAGATATACTGGTATTATTCTATTAGGGCACCTTGCCATTCCTGTTCTCTTGTTGCTTCTCTAAGACAATGAAGCTCAACATCAATGAAGTGGCTCATGACTAAATGATAGCTCAAAAATCTCTTTTTATTTCTCGGGATGTGCCTTGAGAGGCTTGTATGTTTCTCTGCCTCTTGCAGAGTGAGTCTAGGTAGGCCTTTTATTCCCTACCATAATATCTCTAAACATATAAACTGGAACAATGTTTGTCTCCCTCTGAACTACTGAAGGGGGAGAAGGTATTGTCTTACTGTCAATCTCTATCTGAGATTATTTGTATCTTTGAAAGACTATCTCTTCTTCGAGGACAACGTCTCTGCTTTTCTCAATCTGTCTCTGACCAGGGATGTCAATCTGGAATGTCTTTGAAGATTCACTGTATCCTTTCTTTCTAAAGGATATAGCTTGGATTTATTCTCTTTGGGTACATGAAAATACACTGGGCACCCAAATAACCTGAAGTGTTCAATCTCAAGCTTCATTCCGGTGAAGACTTCTTCAGGATTTATGTTTTTCAAAGTCTGGTTAAGACTCTTGTTCTAAACATATACCTTGTCATGCATGCTTCTGCCCATGGAATCCTAGAAAGATTATGATTATGCATTATTTCATTGGTTGTCTCAATGATGGTTCTATTCTTCCTCTTTCTCAAATAGTTTTTGACTCCCTCTGAAGGATAAGCATCTTCCTTTGTTCTTAACTTGTCTGGAACAAGAAAACAAGAGGAACCAAAACAAGAATATCTCCTAAAGCAGAATAATGAGTACATCTATAGAATCAAAACAATTTTAAGGATTGTTGTCCCATCTAAAACACCTACTTGTAATGTAACAAACTTTATAAATATAGGTTAGAGGAATGACAATTACAACAATCAAACCCAGAGTCTTCACTTCTAGTGTGTCGTTCCTCTGAATGCACTAAGATCCATCTGGATCCATGACTTCAACAAAAGGTTCCTTCATCCTACAATTACCCTCATGACAATGATAGAAATAATATATATACAAGTGCATACCTGAGGATTCTCATATGTTGATGTCTTCATTTATTTGAGGTCTTGTTTTCCAGGAACTGAGTTTTCTTGAATCATCAAGATTTCCTCCCATTATGATTTTGCTCATTTTTGAGTTCTTCACAAACCCTTGTCAACTTGACTAGTAAACCTAAGGGCTAGGCTAGGCTAGAACTTTTAGGTTTAGTTGGACTTATGAATGCCAACAATAAGCCTTTGAAATATAGGAGAACACTAGTGAGCTAAAGAGCTCCTTCAAGGAATTGTAGAAACCCTAATTCTGAAGTTTCTACAGAAATTAGCGAAACCCTAGAAACCCTAGGGCCAAAAAGTCAGAATGATCGAAAATGCAATCTAAAGCTTGTTAGAGGTGTGATGAAGGAGTTCGTACACTCCTATGTTAATTTTAGCCCCAATGTCCAAGTTCCAAGTGCTGAAACACTCAAAAGAAGAGGGTCATACATATTTTCTGGAAACCCTAGGCGGGTCGTACGGTTCTGTAGAAGAGGAGGGATGACTGGTAAAAGCTTGTATCTAGTGAAATAGGTTCTTCAAGACCTATTCTATGATACCATGCTGATTTTTATATAAGCAAGGTTAAGCATGGAGTTCATTCCATTTTAACATTTAACTTAACCATAACCAATAATGTTGCAACAACCAAGATCACAAGAAGAAACACTATGCACAAGAACACAAGAAGTATCATGGGAAACCCTTCTCAACAAGGGAAGAAAACCTAGCCAAATCCTTTGCTATATTCTTCAAGAGAAATACCTTCACCACCAAGAAAACCTAGCACACAAGAGGGTGATCAAACCCTAGAAGACTAGCGCCCAAGATAGGTGTGCACTTTTCCCAAGAAGGTGTACTTGCTGAAATTTCCAAACTCACATGAAAAATATGTTTCCTCAATGGGGAATTTACATTTACTTATACTAACCTGAACCTATCAACATAAGTGTCTATTGGAAAAATAGGGCTGACCTCACTAGTTTATAATATAATTAATATTAACCAGATTAATTATCTTTTACATTAATTACCAGTCACATTAAGGTGGGGCCGACATGTACCCTTTACATTACAATTAGGGTTACAGGCAAGTCTGACTCTTGAACAATATAGCAAGGGATTCGATACACCCACTAGTTCTCATCCACTAGGGGCACATCCATAGGGATGTCCATATCTTTGGCTCACTGCATTACACATAGAACCAGTTCTTCACTTGTTCACCTGTGCTCATCCACATGTACGTCCACTCAACAGATCTTCTTTCCCATTGCTTCACACAGGAGAGTCATCTGGAGTTTCTCGTCAACTCTACTGCTTAGAGGAGGCTAATATATCATCTTTGTTTCTGTTCTCATGACGATGCACCCAACGCTTTGGGAGTTCACAAGTTCACCTTGTGCTCAGCCACAGGCACATCCAACTCAGTAGATCACCTTTTCCCATGGGATAATCATCTGGAGTTCTTCTCAACTCTCTAAATGGAGGATGTCATCTCTACATTCCATCTCTGTCTCAGATAGGAACCACGTACCCTTCTTAGGGGCTTTCTCTTAGGTTTGTAAGCTGGAGAAAGTCTCACATAGCTACAATGATCCACATCTCATAGGTTTGTAAGCTGGAGAATGTATCACATAGCTGCAATCATCAACACTATGTGGGGTGAAGGTGCCCGTGTGATGGGTGTGCATCAGACTCTAGATTGAGTTGTTATGACGTGTGGTCCCCTGCCTCGTGGACTCAGTTGAGTTAGGCTTGATATGGAACTCCAGATGATTCTCCTATGGACTCAGTGAGATATATATCTATTGAGTAGGATGTTCTTGTGGCTGATCACATGTGGACATGCCCCTAGTGGCTAAGCACTAGTGGATGTGTGAGATCCCTTGCTATATTGTCTTAGAGTAAGATTTACCTGTAACCCTAATTGTGATGTAAAGGGTACATGCCAGCTCCACCATATGTGAAAGATAATTAATATTTATTGTAATAATTAATTATTTTCTGAGTTATTGAGGTTGACCCTGTTGTGCCAACAAACACCACTTTTTGTCTATCCAGTCTAGTATAAATAAAGGTGATTTCCCCATTGAGGAAACACACAAGTCACTTGTCATTTGGAAATTTCAATAAGTACATTTTCTAGGGCTGAAGTGCGCACCTCTTTTGGGTGCAAGTTTCAAGGTAGTAGAGCACCCTCTTGTGTGCATTAGGGTTTCATGGTTGGAGGATATTCTCTTGAGAATATAGCAAAGGATTGTTGGGTTTTTCTCCCTTGTTGACAAGGGTTTTCCTAGGATATTTCTTGTGTTCTTGTGCATGGTATTTCTTCTTGTGATCTTGGTTATTGCAACAATTGTGAATGGTGTAGCTGCATTTCTTTTATGGTTCAAGTACATGACTAAAATGAAATAAACCTCATGCTTGAGCCAAGCATAGTGAAAATTCAACAATAGTTTCATGTAGAAGCATTAGATAATAGACAATATCTTACTAGTATAGGACACAATCCACTCCAACAAAAGATGGGTATGGCCAATGCCTTTGATCGGGTACATCACTCCTTTTCATTTTAGTTTTAAAAAAGTTTGGCTTTGCATAATCTTCTATATGTTGGATTAAGGCATGCTTTAGATGCCCTTGGATAACACCTTTGGTCAATGGTAGGCCAACCCCTTTTTCCAAACCAAAAGAGGATTGATGTAATGATGCTCTCTCTCTCTCTCTCTCTCTCTCTCTCTCTCTCTCTCTCTCTCTCCACTTCTCCATATTTTTATTATAGACTCTCTTAGCATAAGATTAGAACAAGAAAGAATATTTGGAAACTTGCAAGGAATTTCCATTGTGTAGGGGATCAAAGAAATTTAGTTACTCCCAATTTTTCGATGACACGCATGTCATGGGAGGTGCGTTAGTTATCCTAGTAGAGCATTTCAAGAGGGTGCTAGACGAATTCATGAATGCCTCAGGAGGATGTATAAACAAAAGGAAAAATGATATTTATGGACAAAATATAATGCCTCATTTTTTGCACTC
>ML813271.1:58471-76509 GCA_009831015.1 Picea engelmannii | reverse complement strand
GTCAGGGTGGACTTAATTAAATTTATGCTCTTAGCTTACCCTTTATATCAAGGATATTCTATCCTAGCTCTAGTGGGGATCATGAAACAAATTGGAAGAGCCATTCAAAACTTTTTGTGGCAAGGAGATAAAAGTAACTCTAAAAAGTTTCATCTTATAAATTGGAGCATAATAAGGGCTCCATGGGAACAAAGAGGTATAAGCATCAAAGACCCTCAAATTATGAACTTAGAAATGTGAACACAATTCATTGGAGGTTTGTGTTGGGCGAGAATGTGTGGTGGAAATCCGTTATCCATAAAAAATACCTTTAGGATAATTGCCTTAGGTGTTTATAAATAAATATTGGAGGTAAAGTGTCCTTGATATAGAAATGATGCAAATTTGTGGCCCATATCATTCAAGCTAATCTCTCTTGGGTGCCTGGAAATAAAGCCAAAAATCATTTGTGGGAAGAATGAATCTTAGGGAAACCTCCCTTAAATGAATTTCTATAACTTAATGAGTTAAGGGAATGAATGAAATAATGTCATCTATGTCATTTGTTGGATATGTCTACGTGGGAATCTTCCACTGATAGACTTTGGAAATTTTGGGAAAATATGAATATACTAGAGTGAATAAATGATTAGTGGAATTGCTTATTGAGTAAGTTTCATGGATCTACTATAGTGACCAAAAACATCTCAACATTGTAGGGGATAGGATTTCCATGGGGCCTCACACATAGTTAAACAAGGATGCAATCTCAAAATGGTTGAACAAATCAATCTTTCAAAGGCTTCTATTTGGAAGTTTGTGTGGGTGGGAGATTGTTTGCCAAAAACTAAAATATTTTTTTGGATTTTCGCTTATGGAAAAATAGTTACAGCTGAAAAATTGAAAAATAGATGAGTCGAAGGGCCTTCAAGGTTTCCTCTATGTAAACAAGAGGAATAAACCTCAACTCATTTATTTCTAAAATGTGAATTTACAAAGACATATTAGAACATAACTTTTGTAGAACTTGGGAGATAGGTTATAATGCCACAAGATTGGAAGGAGATGTTCCATATATGGGGTAAAATATATCATGGCACATTCTTGACTAATCCAATTCTCAAGAGGGTTTTGATGGCATCCCCCAAATTCTTAAGTGGGAAAGTTTGTTTGGCTAGGAATTGTTGATGAATGCAACTATGTGAGACATTCTCCAGCTTACAAACCTGTGAGATGTGGATCATTGCAACTATGTGAGTCTTTCAATCAGATTACAAACCAGAGAGAAATCCCCTAAGAAGGGTAAGTGGTTCCTGCCTAAGAAAGATATAGGAGTGTAGAGATGACCTCCTCCATTCAGAGAGTTGATAAGAACTCCATATGATTATCCACTAGGAAAGGCGATATGTTGAGTTGGACATGCCTGTGGCTGAGCATTAGGTGAATGTGTGAAATCCCAAAGTACTGGGTGCATCGTCATGTGAACATAAATGAAGACAATGTATTAGCCTCCTCTGAGAAATAGATTTGATGAGAAGACTCCAGATGATTCTCCTGTGTGAGGCAGTGAGAAAGAAGATCTGTAGAGTGGACGTGCCTGTAGATGAGCACATGTGAATGTGTGAAGATTTGGTTCTTCTGTGTAATGAAGTGAACTAGAGATATGGCATCCCTATGGATGTACCCCTAGTGCATGAGCACTGGTGGGTGTATCAGATCCTTTTCTATATATTGTTCAAGAGTCATACCTCCCTGTAACCCTAATTGTAATGTAAAGGGTACATGTCGGCCCTACCTCAATGTGATTAATAATAAAAGTAAAAGATAATTAATTTGGATAATATTAATTATAATAATTATAATATGACTTAAATAGGTCAGCTCTGTTGAGCCAATAGACACTTCAATTGATAGGACAAGTCTAATATAAGTAAAGGGAAATTCCCCATTGTGGAATCATATCTTTATGTGAGTTTGGAAATTTCAGCACGTACACTTCTTTGGGAAAAGGTGTGCAACTCTCTTGGGTGCTAGAGTTCTAGGGTTTGAAGCACCCTCTTGTGTGCTAAGGTATTTCTTGGTGGTGAAGGTATTTCTCTTGAAGAATATAGCAAAGGATTTGGCTGGGTTTTCTTCCCTTGTTGAGAAGGGTTTCCCAAGATACATTTTGTGTTCTTGTGCATGGTGCTTCTTCTAGTGATCTTGGTTGTTGCAGCATTTATGGTTATGGTTAAATGATAAAATGGAATAAAATCCATGCTTAACCTAACACATTGAAAAATCAACATGGTTTCAGAGCATAGGTCTTGAAGAACCCATTGCACAAGCTACAAGCTTTTACCAGTCATCCTTCCTCTTCTGCAGAACCGTATGACCCTCCTAGGGTTTCTAGAAAATTTTGTACGACCTCCTTTTCAGTGGTGATTTATCCCTTAATACTTGGATGCTGGGGCTAATTTTGGCATAGAAGAGTACGACATCTTCCAGTGCATCTCCAGAATCTCTCAAAACGAAATGATGAAAAATTTTGATTTTTGGCCCTAGGGTGTCGAAATTTCCTGTAGAATATTAATTCTGGGTTTCTGAAGAAACGTTTTCCTGAATCAGCAAGCATCTCTGTGATACTATAAAATTTATTATTGGTAGTCATAAGTCCAATATAATCCAAGGTTGCAAATTCATCCTAATCATTAGGTTCTCAAAATCCAGTCGACAAGTATTTTAAGAAACCAATCAAATGAAGAACATAACATTAGTAGAAGATATGATTAATGGAGCAAGCAACTTCAGCCTTGGAAATCAAAGCTTCTAGTCACTCTCGAAGAATACGACCTCTTGGATGTGACAACTAAAACTCTACCAGACACAACTACAGATATAGAGAAGAAGATAAGAAAGGAAGAAGATGTCAAATCAAGAAAAATAATCACGTTCTCAGTAAGAGATCACCTCTTGCCTCGTATTGCCAATTTGAAGACAACCTATGATATGTATGAAGATTTAAAAGGAATGTTTGAAAGTGAAAAAACTTTTAGAGATCTTACCTTAAAGATCCAACCTCAAAGTACCAAGATGACGAAGGGTGATACAGTTGCTCTATTCTTTATGAGGTTATCAGATATTAAAGAACAACTAGAGACCATTGGGGAAATCATGTCTGATAGAGAACTTGTCTTAACCACTCTCCCGAATCTTCCAAAATCATGGGAGCCTTTCATTCAGAGTATCAATGGAAGAGAAGCTCTACCAACCTTTGATCATCTATGGAAAGATTGCACTCAAGGATAACTTAGACTTATAAATAGAGGAGTGGAAGATTCCTCAGAAAAAAATCATGCTCTTGCACTTCATACAAAGAAGGGAGGAAAATTCAAAAGAAATTTCAAGAAAACATTTAAAGGTGAAAAGTCTTCATCCAATCCAGGTTATCAAAGAAGAGATGTTTCATAAATTTAGTGCTTCAGATGTGACAAATATGGATACATTGCAAGAAACTATCCAACCAAGAAGAAGGGAAGACAATATACTTCCACCACTGACATTGATCTATATCCACCTCAAAAGAGTGAAGATAAGAGAGAAGAGAAGTACTTCCTCTAAAAAGACATGAATACAAAACTAGGTAAATCAATTGATTTCTAATTTTATAGTTGATTGCATTTTTTCAAATAAATAAAGGATATTATTCCTAGTACGGAAGATCTCAAAGACTTGGATCATTATCCCTGGTACAAGAGTCCAAACCATATTTAATTTGTTCATTATACAAGAACAAGAAGAAACATTGTCCTTAAAAAAGAGATAGCCTTTCAAAATCCAGAGAATCTCAGATGGAGATTGACAGTGAGACAAATACCTTCTCCCCCTTCAGCAGTTCAGAGAGAGACAAATGTTGTTCCAGTTGATATGTTCATAGATATTTCACTAGGGCATAAAATGCCTACCTAGACTCACTCTGCAAGAGGCAAAGAAACATACAAGCCCCTCAAGGCACATCTCGAGAAAGCAAAAGAGATTTTCAAGCTATCCTTCAGTCATGAGCCACTTCACTGATGTTGAGCCTCCTCATCTTAGAGAAGCAACAAGAGAACAGTTATGGAAAAATGCCATAACAAAAGAATACCGGTATATCTTAAAGAATGATGTATAAGATATTATTCAGGGACTAGAAGGGAAGTCAATGGTAACTTCTAAGTGGATCTATAAGATCAAACATGTAGCTGATGGAAGTGTCAAGAAATAAAAAAAGATATCTATATCTAGAGGTTTCTCACAAACAGAGGGAGTCGTCTATGATAAGACACTTGATCTAGTAAACTCAATACACTTTCATCCATACTACCATCCATGAGTTGGAAACTATATCAGATAGATAGATTCTTGACGAGTTTGGATTTCATCAAGAATGTTGTTGATCCAAACCTATATTATTATAGTGTTGGTGACGAGAGCCTGATTTTGATGACTTATTCAAAAATACTTGTTTATGAATTCGAGATGAAGAAATCTAAGTATGATGCACTACTTCTTGGAACAAGAATTATGACATAGGACCGTTGATATTTTCCTAAGTCAAGGAAAATATACAGTAAAGATATTAAAGAAGTTTAAGTATGACAGAATACAAAATCCAACGTGATAAATTTAAAAGGAGAAGGTTGATGATGATTTAGACGAGACTGATCCACATTGGATCACCGATGTATCTGGTTAAAACCATACTTGATTCATGCCATGCAGTGAATGTGTTTATTCATTACATGAGTCAACCGAGACAAACTCACTAGACAACAAAAAAACATGTATTGAGATATATACGAGGCACAGTTGGATATGGCCTGTGATATGCCTCCAGTGTGAACTTGATTTTGCAAGATATGCCAATTCAAATTGAGAAGAAAGTACAATGGAACGAAAGAACACATCCAGTTATTTTTATACCATGAAGTTTTCCATGGTTTCCTGATGCAGCAGGAAACAAAAATATGTGGTCTTGAGCACCACAAAGGTAGAGTATATAACATTGAGTGTGCGAAGCAATATGGCTTCACAAGCCTCTAATAGAATTACTTGACCATGAGATGGATCTTATGATGATAACAAAGAGCCGTGTGTAAAGCTCCTTGAGAACCTAGTGTTTCTTGATGGATCAAAACACGATGAGATGGAATATCCTTATGTCAGAGATATGATACAAAGGAAAATCGTACACATGCAGTACCTTCTTACACATGAGAAAATTACAGACATTTTCACCAGACTAACTTGGTGAAAAATGCCTTCCTAGTTGAGAGGGAGTATTGATGACTCCAACCAAAAAAAAAATTCAGAGTACATCCATGTGAGACTTGGCATGATGAAGAATGCCTCCCTAGATGAGAGGGAGTGTTGATGAATGCATGTGAGATGTGAGATGTGGATCATTGCAGCTATGATCAACACTCCCTCTCAGCTAGGGAGGCATTCTTCATCATGCCAAGAAGAATGCCTCCCTAACTTACAACCTGTGAGATGTGGATCATTGCAACTATGTGAGTCTTTCTCTCAGCTTACAAACCTAAGAGAAAGCCCCTAAGAAGGGTACGTGGTTCCTGCCTAATACAGAGCTAGGAACATAGAGATGACCTCCTCCATTTAGAGAGTTGAGAAGAACTCTAGATGATTATCCAGTGGGAAAGGCGATCTGTTGAGTTGGATGTGCATGTGGCTGAGCACAAGGTGAACATGTGAAATCCCAAAGTGTTGGGGGCATCGTCATGTGAAAAGAAATGAAGATGATGTATTAGCCTCCTCTGAGCAGCAGAGTTAACAAGAAGACTCTAGATGATTCTCCTATGTGAGGCAGTGAGAAAGAATATCTGTAGAGTGGACATGCCTATGGACGAGCACATGTGAACATGTGAAGATCTGGTTCTTCTATGTAATGCAATGAACTAGAGATATGACATCCCTATGGATGTACCCCTAGTGGATGAGAACTAGTGGGTGTATCAAATCCTTTTCTATATATTGTTCAAGAGTCATACATGAATGAAACCCTAATTGTAATGTAAATGATACAGGTCGGCCCTACCTCAATGTGATTAATAATAAAAGTAAAAGATAATTAATATGGATAGTATTAATAATAATAATAATTATTATAATAATTATAATATAACTTAGAGAGGTCGACCCTGTTGAGCCAATAGACACTTCAGTTGATAGGACAAGTCTAATATAAGTAAAGGGAAATTCCCCATTGTAAATCATATCTTTATGTGAGTTTGGAGATTTCAGCAAGTACACTTCTTTGGGAAAAGGTGCACATCTCTCTTGGGTACTAGAGTTCTAGGGTTTGAAGCACCCTCTTGTGTGCTAACGTCTTTCTTGGTGGTGAAGGTCTTTCTCTTGAAGAATATAGAAAAGGATTTGGTTGGGTTTTCTTCCCTTGTTGAGAAGGGTTTCCCATGATACATTTTGTGTTCTTGTGCATGGTGCTTCTTCTTGTGATATTGGTTGATGCAACATTTATGGTTATGGTTAAATGATAAAATGGAATAAACTTCATGCTTAACCTAAAACATTGAAAACTCAACAAGAATAAAGCTATATTCTAGCAATCCATTCTTACTCTAAGGCAGGTGATAGTGCAAGCCATGGAATTATCATCGAAATACTTTGGGTAAAAGGAGCTCAAGGGAATTTTTTTATCAATATTAGAAGTGGAAGAAAAACTATGGATAAAATATATCATGTTAAGGGGTCTAGAAAAACCAACTTTGCAATTTGGAAGACCAAAGAAGTCCTCATCTTGGCAGCTTATAATGACAGTGGAAGAAATTGGAAGATGGACTCAAAACAAGAATAATTCCATCTTATTTCATGGATCTTCAAAAGGTGATCCAAGGGTGGTAGGTGTGGGGAAAATAATCCTTGATCTTAGAGGAAAACAAGAAATCGCTTTCACCTGTGGGTTAAGAGAGATCACAAACAATCAAACTGAGGCACTAACATTACTTCAAGGGATAATAGTTCTAACATTACTTAAAAATGTGTACAACCAAGTCTGTACAACCTCAACTTGGCTTCCACACACATCATATGACCTCGATTTACATTGGTTTCTCTCCCTTTATGCATTTTGAGTCCTCTACTGTTGGTTCCTTTTCTCAACAGAGTCAACAAGGGTTTTGACGGGTGCCTAGATTGGCATACTTTTAGTACTCGTCTAATAAATTTTTCCTTACCATTTTCCACTAATCATTTCCTTTTTGACACCTTACTTATCATGTTTTTTCACACTTTTCATCAAGGTATGAATCTTTCCCCTTTCCCCATATGCCATTTTTATGTTATTCTTACATATTTCTTAAGGAATTTGTTACTTTCGTGCACTAACACTGCTTTTTAGGAGCAATTATAGTGGTTGCCTCATAGTAGCTACAACTCCTTATAGTAGCTGCAACTCCTTACAGTGGTTTTGATTCTCCTCTATTGCTGTGAATCTGAGCACAATACAACTATTGCAACTCTGACTGCACTCTCCATTGCTGCAATTCCAAGTACGACACCGTTGCTACAATTCAGAGTATGATACCATTCCTACAACTCCAAGTACAAAGACAACCAACAAAGTAGTCAATAAAACACTTGACAGTCAGGGAGCGCTCTTCACATAGGAAAACGAGATGAGGCAAGTGGACAACCAAAAGAGAAAGTAGTTTTCCTACCAACTGTCAAACTAATTTGAGTCAGCACATGCCCGATATTTACTAAAATTTGGAAATATACATGTAAACGGATGAACAACCGATTCTCATGGATATCTATTTGTCCCTTTGTGTTATTTTAGACATTAGTTGTACTTATAAGAACCCCAACTCCCTAGAGCCGAGGGGGGAATTATTCTTGTGATAACATTTGATTGCTATTGTCAATTTCAGAACTCTGCAGTATAATTTCCTTTTCTATTCATGTTCGTGTGATGGTGTGTTGAATGTTTGTGCTATTTTGATTTCCTAGATCAGCTCCTTTTCTAAGGATGTAGGGTCCCCTCCTTAGTTAGGTACTACATATATATTAAAATGTAGGATCTAACATTTCAATTATGTTCATTTTATTATGTAGTTGTTTTGTTTTCTTAATTTGCTACAATTCCATATTCGTAGAACAATTCATTTCTATTCAAACGTGGTTAATGTTTGGTTTCCTTAGAACATGGGTTTTGCAATCTTAAGATGCAACTTGGTGTTGATTCAATCCTTGTAAGTTTGCAATCACATGCGCTACTACAAGTCCTATTGTTCGCATCGATGTAGCCTTTGTGTTGTATCTTTGTGGCTACAACTTCTATTGTCACAACTTGCATTGTTACAACCTTTTGTGTTATAGATTTGTTACTGCAATTCACGTTGTTCCAACTCACATCGCTTTATCTTTTGTGCTGCAAATCACGTTGTTGCAACTCACATCGTTGTAACTTTTGTGCTGCAACTTCGTTGCTACAACTCCTCTCACAACTTTACTTTATTTTTCTTTCATTCAAAGCTATGGTAGATTTATTCTTCAACAATTTTGGATTGATATTCTTTTGATTTGTAACATTAGAAGTACTACAACCCTTTAGTAATTACAACACTACAAATTGCATATACAGTGCACAATAGATAATAAAAACAATATTTCAAAGATAATTTCAAATAAACAAGTGTGTATCTATTTCATAGAAATTGAGAAATGTTAGTTTTTAGTATATTATATTATAATTAAAATGTTTATTTTACACCATATATATATATATGGTGTAAAATAAACATTTTAATTATAGTATAATATACTAAAAACTAACATTTCAAAGATATTTTTGAATAAACAAGTGCATAAATTTAAAGTGAAAAACAACAACATATATTTCAATATGGACTTGTTACAATGAATAGACTTCAACATAAGGAGGAGCTTTCTTTTCCTTTGACAAGTATTATCATTGTTATTGACTCCATAAACCCTAAAGGCACTAGTTTTCTTGCTTCTCTTTTGTTGAAGGAGTGATCAAACAATTCTACTCTTTTCTTTCAAGCATACACTAACTAATCCTAACACTAATTTAGCTTAGATCACTAATTTTATTCTTGTTTTTATAAATGTGTACTACAACCATTTAATAGTAGTAAATTTTATGCATAATTGACATTAATTGCTAGCTAATCCATTCACAAATTGCTTGTGACAAGTTATTATCATCCTACATAGTTAATGCTATCTTTTCATTGTCTTCTCAAGAATTTCTGAGGCTAGCATAATTGCATTGTCTATTGGCTTTGGAGGCTTTACTATCATTTTTGTACATGAAATTTCCGTATATATGCTTTGTTGTTCTTGTTTCGGGAAGGTACTCAAATTACACTTCTTTTCCTCAATTTCTTAGACGTATACTTTGTTGACTTTGGTGGCCAGTGAGAGGGTGGTATTTCTTAACACAACCTTAGACTACCCATCCCTTTAGGCCACCAGGGACACCTCCCTTGGGTTGGATTTCCATCCATCCCTAAAAGTGGGGATTTCCTATTGAGGTGACAATGATAGGATATCCTTTTTATTACGCCAACCTACTTTACTTGTCTTCAAATTTGGACAAGTATATATTGCACGATAACAAACTCCTCTGGGAGTATTATATTGCAAACCTCCTCCCTCTGATTCTTCTCCTTGGACTCTATAAGCATATGAAATTCACTCTCTCATCAGGTCAAATGCACAACAATCCTTCTAATCATGTCCTACTGACTTACAAAAGTTGAAAAACAAATTCCTCACAATACTCTGGTATTTCTGCATCAATGGACAATTATGAGGGTGGTGACCCATTGTCTTACAAATCTCACACCATGGCCCTAGTGGATTCAATGCTCCTGTATTCAAATACTATTGCAAGGATAGACATTCTTTCTTATGATGACCCTTGGTTATACAATTAGTGCACCATACATTCTCGTGCTTTCTTTTCCATTAGAAATATATTGTATTTGGATCATCAACACATATAGTTGTGATTGGACTTGAGCCATCCCTGCACTAATTTCTCCTATGGGAGATGATTCTAATTTCATAGCAATTTCTAGAGCTTTTTCTTGCGCAACAATCTTTTGTTTCATCAAAGGGAAACATATGTGCAGCAAAAAAATTGTGATAAACACAACGCCAATAAAGACATTATAGGGGAACACAAATTTGATAAAGAAACGATGAAAAAAGTGTTACACATAGTATTATGGTGGTCATTAGTATTTAGAGATGCTAAGGAATATTGCAAATGATGCAACATTTGCCAACATATTGGCAAACCTTGTCGAAAAGATGAACCGCCACTATTCTTGATCACAGTGCTAGAATCGTTCGATAGATGGGATATTCAATTCATGGGACCAATCATCCCCCCTATGCACCATACAAGTGTGCATTACATTATTACTACCACAAATTATTTGACACATTGGTAAGAAGTTGCACCGACAAAATATTGTATTGTATAAAAGACCACATGTTTCATATTTGAGATCATCATCACAAGCTTTGGCTACACAAAAGTGTTAATTAGCAATTAAGGCATGCAATTCTTGAATGACGCTCTCTGCGTACTCACAGAAGAATTTATGATCCATCACCAAAAGAGTACCCTACATCACCCACAAGCCAACAGTATAGTTGAAGCATTCAAGAATATACTAAAGTATGCATAAAACTAAGGTTTGTAATGTGCAACACGATGACTAGGATTGGTGGATTCCAATAATATTCTAGGTGTATAGAACAACCTGTAAATTGTTGACTAATGATACACCCTTTAGGTTAGTGTATGGAAAGGAGGTCGTAATGCCCTTTGAGCTTTTCGTCCCAAGTTTGCACATTGTTGTCGCCACATATATGTCTAATGATCAATCCATTAATATCTTAGAGTTGAAAAACTTATTAACACTATGGACAATATGAACCATTAAAGATACCAATAAAGTTACATACATTTTTTATGTAATTACATAAAAAATTGTAATCATTATATATGTCTTTCAAAACAATATATACATAAAGCATATAAATATAATAAAAGCAAACAAGTGGGTATCTATTTCAAAATAAATATATATGGTGTAAAATCAACATTTTAAGTATAATATAATATACTAAACACTAACATTTCAAAGATATTTTTTAATAAACAAGTGTTTAAACTTAAAGGGAAAAAAAACCAACATATATTTCAATATGAAGGACTTGTTACAATGAATAAACTTCAACATTAGAATGGATGGAGCTGTTCCTCAACATAAGGAGGAGCTTTCATAGAATGTTAAAACATTGTGACATGGAGGCCTCGAAAATAAATTGATAATGGCACCAATGACTATTCTAACCTATTAGTCCTTTAATTCTTTCATTTGTAAGTGTTGGAATTGCACTATGAAAAGTGTTGAAGTTGTATTATCATTGCAGTTATAACGTCCTATGATTTTATGACTACTGCTACCTCTACAATATCTTCGCAAGGAACTAGAGGACCTCCACCGTGCTCCATGTCAACGCACAAAGGCTTGGAAATATCCATTGCCTCTTGATTATTGACCACATCCCATAGTCCATCTGTTGCCAAAATTAGAAACTCGTCGTCAGACGTAATTTAATAATTGTGCTGTCTGGTTTTGGTGTTATCCATTCTTTATAACACCAGATTTTAGCTCTTGCTATGTTGGTGTCATCATCAAACCCTCCTTATATCTCGATGAATCCACTAGGTTTTGGGCTGAAGGATGCTCCTGGTTTCTAGGGTTCCCAACCCGTTTTGGAAGATTTAGTTATATTTCCTCTCCTCTTGTTTTCCCTCCATCTGGGATAATACCACATACATGTTACCATCAACACGCAATCCAACTTGCATAGGTATTGAAGAGGACCCCCTCAGCCTACCCAAATATTCGACATGGGATTAGATAGGAGCTTACCCTAACTGGGCTCTTTCTCCTTGATTATCATTCGATCTAGATTTCTGCCCTACTACCTTCCATTGTTCTTCCTTTCCACCCTCCACTGTATGTTGTGTCTCCACCTTCTTGCAGTTTTCCTCACGAAATACCTGTACTCATGACATATATTGCATTTAAAAGGTAGTTGTTCATTGTCCAATGAATGAATGCATTGCCATTTATACAAGGAGATCATTACGACTTCTGGAATGCCTTTTTCCATATCAACTTTGACACAAATTTAGGCACAAGAGAAAAGGTTTTCTTTCAACTCTACTCTGTCCAGGTAACGCCCTAACAAGTTTCCAACACATCTTAATGAATCATCACTCCAACAATGTAGAGGAAGGTGCGACAATCTCACTCGAACATGGACAACTATGGAATGCCATTTTTTGGATTGAAATTCAGTGTCCATTTGTTCAAATACATGCCCCTAACTCCAAGGAAATACAAACTACTGCAAAATATTAGATCTCGGTCCTTCTTGAATTCAAAAAGAAAAGCATAAAACCCTCTACTGTAGAAGAAATGATTCAACTGTCCTTTCACACGGGGTTTCCATTTTTTTGAATCCAGGTAGCCACAATCCTTGGGAGGGAGAGATCCCGATAAATTGCACGGTTATCCCTCTATATGAAAAGGCCAAATATTTTTTGATATTATGGTAGCCGCGGGAGGTATTTACCTCCACGTGTAACCCTGACGAGAATATAATATTCTGGGAACCAAGAAGAAACCCTAAAGCATTGAACATAACCCTCGAAGACAAGTCAACTCAAGGAAATATTGAATATTAAGTATTTAGTCTCCAAAATGAGAAGTCATCCCAGACAGCTCAAGAAAACAATATAAATATAAGTAACCAGACCTCATTTGACACACAACAGCTTGAAATTTCAGCTGGGAAGAAGTGCGCATTGCATGAACTGGGCAAGTGCGCAAGTCTAGGGAGTAGCTGCAGCCAACAACTGCTGCAATCTGTATTTTTGGTTTAGGCTCAGACTTTCTATTGGGTATGGTTGGACTTTCTGATCAGTCTTTCTTGGTGCATTAGCCTTGGTTGGCTATTGGTTTTCTTCCGAAATCATTATATGTTAAGGTTAAGGTGCTCGGGGGTGGATTCGACCTATGGTTGGGTCACAATATTGTTATATTGTCTATGGTTAAACGAGCACATCCATCACTTTCTAATAGGTTATGGGCCCACACTATCTTCAGATAGACTAACCACTAGAAGATATATTGGGAGGATTTGCTTAGTTACAGTTGCAGTTGCAGCTAGTTTTTGTTGCAGCAACAAAACCCTAAACCTCTTGTTGAGGCACCTTAAGTGAAGAGAGTGACCTAATTTCTAGATAGCCTAGTGCGCCCTATCCTAGCGCATCTCCTGGTACTCTCAGAAAGCTAAGATGTCAAGTTTGAGTTTTTGGTCAAAATCAAGGGTTGACCAAGTCGAAGAAATTATGACTTACCCTATGAAGTCAGAAAACAAGTCAGAAGGGGTTTCTAACTTCAAATCATGGAAGACAAGGATTGACCTCATCCTTTCCAAGAATAAAGTGTTGGATATCGTGAAAGGAAATATCGTGGAACCACAGTTTGGAGAATGAAAAGAGAAGGAACCTTAGAACGTTGCAGTTATGGAGAAGTTCAAAGACAGTGACATCAATTCCATGAGTATCATAGTGGACTCTATAAAATACCACTTGATACCCTACATATCCCATCTTGACTAATCTAAGAAGATATGCGATGTACTAA
Source organism: Picea engelmannii (assembly GCA_009831015.1). NCBI lineage: Eukaryota > Viridiplantae > Streptophyta > Pinopsida > Pinales > Pinaceae > Picea > Picea engelmannii. The sequence goes on along the minus strand of ML813271.1, from coordinate 62,767 downwards.
CAAACATCTTCTCAGTCAGAAACATTGGACAAGTAATGAGTATGAAGAATGAGCTCTGTGACATGAAAATGAATGATGATGATAGCATAACATCATACCTTGTGAGAATATCTTAGTTAAGAGATCAACTACAAGCTATTGAAGAAAACATTTCAAAGAAGGAACTGGTAAATATAGTACTCAATGGCCTTCCCAAGACATTGGATGTATTTGCCGCAAGCATGAACACAAGAAAGGAGTATCCCACATTTGAATAAATTTGGACTTGTTGTGCACAAGAAGAATCAAGGATTAGTTCAAAAGATAAACCCCAAAAGAAATACAATGATCAATCTTTCACAACAAGGTTCAATAATTTCAGGAATAAAAATAAGTTTGGCTCAAGGAAGAAATCAAATCAAGAGAAATATATGTCAAAAATGCAATGCTTCAACTGTCGAAAATATGGTCACTACAAGAATCATTGTCTCGAGTTAAATAAAAGGAAGGAAACACACGGAGCATCAGTTGTTGAAGAAAGGGAACCCTCAAAGAAGGCCAAGTAGGATAAAACATACTTCTTCTTCTAAGACAAGTCAAGCAATACACATGAAAAGATGAAGTACATCGACAACCCTTGGTAACAATTCATGTGGAAGCTATTAACATAAGTAACAACTGCAAGATAATCCGAAATCAAAATAAAACTTGAAGAAACCTGGAAGAAGTAAAAACAAAAAGAAGTCAACAAATCAAGAGGAAATTAGAAAAAGACTCGTGACACTTTGCAGAAGGAAATAAGGATGCAGACGAAAGCGTGGGCTCTCCTAGATAGAGGAAGACGATAATATAATTCCAAAAATAAAAGCATGCATTCATGCATGAAGCAAGGATTAGGAGGGAGCTAATCCTAAATAATATGATCCATTGAGGATTATGAAGTATCTATCCATGTTCTCATTAATGGTAGCAACCATGAAAAGTGGATGTGTTCAGTTTGACTTTAGAAGAAGTATTCTTTGAAAATAATCCTTAAAGTATCCATGATTATCCATCCACATCCATGATCCTATGATGAAAGGAAGAAGTTGGAATCTTTAGGGCATGGAATCTATAAAAAACTCCATGAACACAAGAGCTAAATAGAAACATGAGGAAGAACATGAAGATTCCAAGAGAGAAAGAAAATCCAGAACAACCAATCATTATATCAAGAATCACAAGACTACCAGCTTGGTCTGAACCCACTAGAAGAAATCAAGCAAAAGAAATGGAAGTTGTGATGAAGAACAATGTATGGAAGACTTATGAATGGAAGCATTGTGAGATCCATAACTAAAGGTTCTCCCAGATGGAGGGAGAAGACTCTGATGATAGCTTGTTCCAGTAACCAGACATACCTCTACCTAAGCCATTATATCTCCTGCAATATCCATGGGTTGGAGTTTACATCAGATGAATGTAAGGTCTGTTCTCCTCAATGGAGTAATTGAACAAAGAAGCATATGTAGAGAAACCTCAAGGTTTTGAGGTATACCAGAAAGAGACTCTTGTATGCAGATGGAAGAAGACAACTTGGTGCAGAGCCTCCAGTGAACAACAAAGCGTGGTGAAAACTTTCTATAACATATATATTATATCAAAATGGTTACTCAGAAGTCTAGGATGATGGATTGCTAATCCATGACAAACTCTCATGATGGTATAAGAAGTGCCACTTGGATACATTCCAGTTTGAGCCTGTCCACGATGTCATGAGCTAGCGAGAAACAAAAGAGTTGAATCCAACCATGATATACTGTAATGATCAAGAGCTATATGAAGCCTTCATACAAAACCAGTGTTCCAGAAAGACCGAAGTACATTGAGATCAAGAATTACATTCTCCGTTATGAGGTCTATAAAAGAGAAGTGGTTCTCCAATATATCTCCACAGATTAGCAAATAGTAGATATTTTGGTAAAGCCTTTGTCCAAGATGAAAAAGTTTACGTACTCAAGAAATAAGATGGAGCTCGTGGAGATGACTTCCTTATTGAAAAGGGAAGAGATGAATCGTAGGTTGGGAGGGAACACTGATGTGTTATTGATTTATGAACGGTCATTTTTCAGTTCGAAAAATAGTCTAGGATGAGCAGTTCCTTTCCAGTTCAGAAAGTGGTTTGAGATTTCTGACGGACAGGCATTTTCCAGTTCGGAAAATGGTCCAGATCAGACAGTCATTTTCGTAATGAAAATGGTTTGATAGATTGTTGATGTACCATAGACATCGATTCTCCTTGTGGCCAGTGTGGGGGAATGGTCTAGGATAGTCTTTCTTCTTGACAATCACTCTTAGTAGTGGTCAAGAAGAATGGTCCGCCTCACTGGGAAGTCATTCTTTTGAAGTTCACAGTGTTATACATAGTATTATGGTGGTCGTCAGTATTTAGAGATGCTAAGGAATATTGCAAATGCTGCAACATTTGCCAACGTATTGGAAAACCTTGCCGACAAGATGAACCACCACTATTCTTGATCACAATGCTAGAATCGTTTGATAGATGTGATATTGAATTCATGGGACCAATTAGCCACCTTGTGCACCATACGAATGTGTGCTACATTATTACTACCAAAAATTATTTGACACATTGGTCAAAAGTTTAACCAGTAAAATATTGTATTGTAGAAAAGACCACATGTTTCATATTTGAGATCACCATCAAAAGCTTTGGCTACACAAAAGTGTTAATGAGCTATTAAGGCATGCAATTCCTGAATGACACTCTCTGCATACTCACTAAAGAATTTATGATCCATCACCAAAAGAGTACCCTACATCACCCACAAGCCAACACTATAGTTGAAGCATTCAATAATATACTAAAGCATGCACTAAGTAAGGTTTATAATGTACAACACAATGACTCAGATTGGTGGATTCCAACAATACTCTAGGTGTATAGAACAACCTGTAACCTGTTAACTAATGATACACCCTTTAGGTTAGTGTATGGAAAGGAGGTCATAATGCCCTTTGAGTTTTTCGTCCCAAGAGATGTTTGATGATCAATCCCTTAATATAGAGTTGAAAAACTTATTAATGCTATAGACAATTTGAACCATCAAAGATACCGATAAAGTTAAATACATTTTTTATGTAATTACATAACAAATTGTAATCATTATATATATCTTTCAAAACAGTATATACATAAAGAATAAAAATATAATAAAAACAAACAAGTGTGTATCTATTTCAAAAGAAATATATATGGTGTAAAAGAAACACTTGAAGTATAATATAATATACTAAACACTAACATTTCAAATATATTTTTGAATAAACAAGTGTTTAAACTTAAAGGAAAAAAATAAAAAAAACATATATTGCGATATAAAGGACTTGTTACAATGAATAAAATGCAGCATTAGAATGGATGGAGGTGTTCCTCAACATAAGGAGGAGGTTTCTGAGAATGTTAAAACATTGTGACATGGAGGCCTCGAAAATAAATTGATAATGGCACCAGTGACTATTTTAACTTATTCGTCCTTTAATTCCTTCATTTGTAAGTGTTGGGGCTTCACCACCATTTCCATCTTTACTTCATCATCACAAGCTTTGGCTACACAAAAGTGTTAATGAGCGATTAAGGCATGCAATTTCTGAATGACACTCTCTGCATACTCACTGAAGAATTTATGATCCATCACCAAAAGAGTACCCTACATCACCCACAAGCCAACACTATAGTTGAAGCATTCAATAATATACTAAAGCATGCACTAAGTAAGTTTTGTAATGTACAACACAATGACTCGGATTGGTGGATTCCAACAATACTCTAGGTGTATAGAACAACCTGTAACTTGTTAACTAATGATACACCCTTTAAGTTAGTGTATGGAAATGAGGTCGTAATGCCCTTTGAGTTTTTCATCCCAAGAGATGTTTGATGATCAATCCCTTAATATCTTAAAGTTGGAAAATGTATTAATGCTATAGACAATTTGAACCATTAAAAATATCGATAAAGTTAGATACATTTTTGATGTAATTACATAACAAATTGTAATCATTATATATGTCTTTCAAAACAGTATATACGTAAAAAAATAAAAATATAATAAAAACAAACAAGTGTGTATCTATTTCAAAAGAAATATATATAGTGTAAAAGCAACACTTAAAGTATAATATAATATACTAAACACTAACATTTCAAATATATTTTTGAATAAACAAGTGTTTAAACTTAAAGGAAAAAAACAACAACATATATTGCGATATAAAGGACTTGTTACAATGAATAAAATTCAGCATTAGAATGGA
>ML813270.1:122814-136917 GCA_009831015.1 Picea engelmannii | reverse complement strand
GGACAAGACCTAAGTTCCATACATGGTGTGAAAAAATTGTGAATGACACCCATATCCCACCCAAGCACCATAGTCTATTAAATAGGATAAATGTAGTGGTAGAGAAATTTAGAACAAGAGGGTTAGAATATGGCATATAAGACATAATTGATCTATCATAGACATTTGTATATTGCAACTATATGCAACTATATGCAACTATAAGATGTAATTTAGAACTATATTGCAACTATATTGCAACAATTTTGGGTCGCTCCCTCGCTACTTTTCTCCTCTATCCATATCAAAGATGCATATCTCTTATTATATGGGAGGTGTTAGTACATGAGACATGGCTCTTCTTATATGGGAGGTGTTAGAACACAAGACATGGATTCTATAAGGATTTTCGAGACAGATCTCGTTAGACATTTAATCATTAGTCCACATCATATCCACTAGTCCTTCCAAGTTCATTCATGTTCATGTTGCATTTCCATGTGGTGGAATTTAATTGGACCTTCTATTTAATGAGCCAACCATGTTTAAGGATTCCCAAGACAGATATCATTAGACATTTAATAATTAGTCCACATCATATCCAACTATCATAGACTCGTACCTTTGTGGACTTGATGCATCTTACCATGGAGAAACATGAGAGTGGATTTGGTTGTATTCCTCATGCAGGAAAAAATATGATGCAATATGCTTCTAGCAAGTGTCAAGTTTCTAAAGAACTTAAGCCATGGAACCGCAGGCCTACCAAGGCATCCAAACCTAAAATATTATGCATTATTCTTAAGTCTAGGTACCATGTTTCTAAGAAATTTCTTGCATTGGAAATATTTGAAATGACAAATCTACTCAATTCCTATGGATCTGATATAAAAAAATTATTTAGAACTGTGAATATGATGATGGACTACTAACTAACAACATGTTCAAATCCAACTTAAGGTACAAACAAACAGGTACCTGTCAGATATTTCTTCGTTGAGTGAGGAAAGCTTAGGACAAATGGAGGATGGAAATGCAACTGCATCTAGTAGATATGATAAGAAAAAAAGGACTAGAGGTGAAAAAGTCATAATAAAATTTTGTAGACACATGAAATTTTATCTTGCCAAAGGAGGATCATTCTCTTATGATGATGAGATCATAGGAGACATAGATGTTCCACTCAGGTTTAACCATCTGGGGAAGCAATGGGTACCTAAGGAACTACCTCCTATAGATGTTGACTTTGCTGTAAACAATAGAATATATCTCATTGCACCATCCTCCTTGAATGGGTTGGGGCTATTTTCCATGGATGGAATAATTGTAAAATACAATACAATAACTGAATTGATGGACTATGTCAGACTGTGTTACAATTATAATGATTGGATGTGGCTGGTCCGGTACATGCGAAGTATGTGGAGATTTGCACTTGCCGCAAATTATATAAAACTAATAAACAAGGATAAAAATAAGGGAGTGACTATCTATATTGATGGAAGGCCTAAAGCTTCTGGCAATATCGCAAGGTTTATAAATAGCACACGACCCAGGAAAACAAACAAACAACCAAATTGCATATTTGAGGGATGTGAAGAGAATCGAGTAGTCCTATGTGCAATAAAAAATATAGCTCCCGAGAAAGAGTTATTAGTGGATTACCATTTGAATCGAATAGACACATTGACTAATAGTGTGCAGGTTCTTATGCAACACCTCTTTAAGAAACCTCTACTTATTGCATTATATTTTTTTATTATCTTTAACATTGTTGTAAATATTATCATTAACATTGTTTTTTTGTTATCATTAACAATTTTTTAAATATTTGGGGGTTCTAATTATATTATAATGTGGTAGGATGATCATGGAAAAGGGCCAACCGCAGAACATGTAAATGATTATCAATTTCCACTTTCATTTTATGTTGTTTTTATTATTTGCTTATATAATTTTATTGAAATAACATTGTTTTTGCTGAAATTATATGTAGTCAGCAGACCATGTGGATCATGATTCCGCCGATGAGGAGGGATTTTATTCTTATGCTAATCCGATGCTCTCATTAAAAAAAATATCATTAAACCTAACAAGGAACTATTTATCTTGTTAGATTGTTTAGAACAAACTCTAGACATCAAAGAAAGGATCAAGCTCCTTCTATCACAACTTCACACATATAAGGTAATAACCATAATTTATTTATTTTTTGTTTAATGCAGTCATATGTTCAATTATGATACTTTGTTCTTTAACTTTTACATTATCTCATGAAAAAAAAAAAAAGAATTATAAAGGAATATTTGGATCGTAGTAGTGGCACTACAGAGACGCTACAGAGTCCTGATGCGGGCAGTTATACAGTTTCTAGAGCACTATTTACTTCTCCATATTCCACACCTCATGTAGATAGGAGCCATGACACGCATCGACAGTCATCCACACCTCGATCAGAGTTTAGAGAGGGTAGAAGAGATGAGGATCATAGTGATGTGGTTGAGATGGATGCATTTCCTGGAGCTAGACATGTGACAAGCACGGAGAGCCTTCCGTGCACATTTTTGCTCGACAAAAATGGACTTCCATTAAAACAATCAAGACTCCTAGTTAGTTTTAAATCATATTTTAATCATTTAATGTTGTCATCATACAAAAATATTCGTCTAGATTATTAATTTTAAATTAATGATCATATATTTTTGTGTCTAGGAAACAACCTTTTTTATAGGCACGTATAGAGCAATTCCTTGTCTGTTTTTGGGGCAACCTTACGCATGAGGTGGAATTGCCAGAATTCTAACCTCAAAAAGGAACTTATGGATTATCTTGAAGGCCTCTTTGGTGTAGACACATTCAATACAAGAGCGGTCACATCTGCAGTGGGTGAATATTTAAAATATACCTGGGATGTTTATAGACGAAGCTTGGCAAAAAATCCTAGGTATGAGCRTCCTCCCTCAATTCCAAAGATAGAGTGGAAGGCAATCATTGATGATGCAAAAGAGAAGATTTTGAGAAAATCAGGAGAACAAATAACTGGTACACCAAGGTAAATTACAATTTTTTGAATTCAATACTAGCTTTATTTTTCTTTAGATCTAAATAAAAGTGTTGTTATATATAACATACTTGAAAATTTTGATGATAGGTTGCCTGACACTTCGAAGGCAACCAAAGCAAGGATTTCCAAACATGGCCAACATAAGCTAGGCCTGGGTGGCTAGTTGAGGTTAGAGTCACGAATCATAAGTACCCAAACATCTTAACAATATTATTTGTATCACCTTACAACTTTAAGGTAATTTCAACCAAAAACATTAAAAAACCATACCCTTTTGCAATGCAAGGTGACAAATTCGGAACTGGAACCACGAAAGAAGACCTCCAGCTTGGTTACAAGTACGGTTATAAAGTCATGGTTGACCGTAGGAAAAGCATGGGGTAGACCCCAAGATCCAATTTGTTGGATAAGGTAAATAAAAATCAGTCCACCTTAACCTTTCGTTACTTATAAAATACGTAAATGTTTGATATCGTCCATAATTTAATGTCTTGCATTGTTTTAATTAGGGGAGAAGCACCATCAACCCTACCATTAGTATTGAACAGTAGAGCGTTGATAGTGAAACAAAGCCAGAATATCATGGTGCTCCCCAGTAGTCCCATCCTAGTGAAGTGCAGCCCCAAGATGTTCTTGTGAATGTAGAGGCCCACGACAGTAAAATGTCTATATATTAATCATATACTTAATAATCTTGTACTTATAAATTTTTACGTTTCAATGAAACAGAATGTCATAGATGATCATCCTCAACCTAAAGATTAGGTGAAAAGGCATGCAACCAGTCCAATGGTGCTGCCTAGAGGACCAGGTAAATAATTACATTGCAGAGTTTTTTTTCAATAATAATGAACTACTTCAACCCTATTTAAAAATTGGCCATATAAATTCAATATTTTTTATTTTTTTAGGTGATGGCCCCTCAGAGTAGCATTCACGTCATGGGTACAATACCAAACGTACTCGGCATGAAAGGACTAAAACAACATCATCTGCTAAAGAGCACCCAGTAAATGAAGACATGGACATTGATGATTTGCTTAAGCACTGGAAAGAAAAAAAGAAGACTAAAAGAAATTCATGATGTCATGTAATAATTTTATAAGACAGTTAGATGTACATTATATAGCTGATAATATACACAAATCTATTTCTATGGCTTGTATATATCTGTGAATGCAATTTTGTTATACACTTAATGATAATTTCATCTTCTCTTAATGATGCAACTTCCAAAATCTTCTGACATGATATATGCAACTTTGAAAGTATTGTGACATGCTTCATTGTGTCTCACATGACAAAGAGCATTACCATTATTTTCATTGTGTCATGGACATGGTGTTTTATGTTTAATAAGAGATCTTAGTGACTGCCATTCCACTTTAGAGTCCCCAAATAAATTTTAGAACCTATCTCTGATCTAGAGGTGAAGATGGCAATAACATACAATCCTTTTCTTAAACTTTCATTTACTACCCTCAACTTCACCTCAAATCCACTTTGTTGGTGCTAATCCTTTGCTTATAAGAAGAGGAAGGAAGTGGGTGAGACTGTGACCATGCAAGAAGGACTAAAAAAAGCATGAAGGGAAATTTTCATCCCATGGGAATGCCTATTGGACATATACCATGTTAACTATATGTAGTGGTAGCAGTTGCACTAGAAGCAAAGGCACTAGGTTCCTAACCACATTGTAGAGTTTAAAGTGACACTGCATCGATATAATATACTGAAAAATATTGTCTTTTTGACCACCAATATGCATGAAGATGCTTATCTTTTCACCATTAAGTTAAAGGAGAATTTGAAGAGTCACATTGGTAGAGGTAAAAAACAACATAAGCCAATGAGCTAGAAAATTTCCCAACTCAAAGGCTATTGGTGATGAGGAGATAAATAAAGGGAAGTTCAATTGGAACTCAAATTAGTAGATGTAGAGATTCCAATCCTCCAGTAGTTCCAAGAACCCTTCTCATCTAAGAAAGTCATGTGAACATCACACCACAAAGTCCCATTCTAATGAAGAATGTAGGTTTCAAAGATGGTGATGGATAAATGGCAAGCTATCATCACTGATCCATAGCCTCAAGATTGTCTTTCAAGAAACAATTATGTCCCTTTGATAGTGCCATAGAAAAATTCCATTGACACAAATCAATAAGAAATAATAGGAAAGAAAATTCAACAATTGTGTACTCAACAAATGTGGACTCAAGCCATATGGTGTCATCCTTTATTGATAAAATTATTTACCAATAGATCAAGTCTATTTGACATAACGATATACCTTTCTTTACAGTAGGGCTAAGTAGTGTCCATATTAGGAAAAATGGTTTACAATTGAACAGATGGAAATTCAATTTCCCTAGTTGCATCTTGAAACAATGGGTATATATATATATATTCCAATGAAAAACTCCCTGTATTTGATATCTCAATAAGTTGTAGGGACACTCTCAACTTCCCACATTTAATGAGGAAAGTAGGGACACTCTCAACTTCCTCCATGAGGAACTTATGAAATATCCTTTATATTTGTATATTAATATGTTGCATTTAGTATATTATGTCAAGAATCTAACATTATGACCGATTTTGTAGTCAAGTAGTTTATTAATGAACATATATGTTAGTTACAAGATGATGATGCAGGAGCATCGCGCACTTCATCATGCAAGCCAGTGCGTGGAGCGAGGAAAGAACAGCTGGACAGCGCCAACACATATATTTTTGAAATACTTTGAAAAGATTGTTGCGTCGTCATTTGAATGAAAGCATTCATAAGGAGCACACTTGTATTATATTATAGATAGGAAAGCATTTAATGGTTTTAATGCTGTTAGATAGGAATTAACTGTAGATTAGACAATTTTACTTTTGAGAAGAAAAACAGAATATAGGCACCCTCTTTTGTACATTGTAGAAGAACTCATTCATTCATACAGGAACTAGGGAGAGCAAATAGAGAAATTGTGAAGAACACCCATGTACAGATTGAATTAATAGGAGAGAGACTTTGATTCAATTCCATGGCTGTGTTTGAATTGTGTGTGTTGTTGATATTTTTCTGTTGCATACTTGCTTCTCTTTATGCTTATCTTTTATATGCTGCGTATGTAATTGCATATCAGGTTCGTAACCTGAGAGAATGAAAAATGAGTTTCAATTGTTTCTCTGTTTAAGCCTGGAGATTCCTACAAAGAGTGCAGTTGAATTCCTCCGCATAGAGTGCGTTGAGGAGGCTCTACAGTTAAACTTTCATTCTCTTTTAGCCAGAGTTGGTTTGGTTTATTCGAGCCATGTAGGTGAAGTGCAGGTCGAATTGGAGTCTCAGTAGTAAGTCTGAGAAGGGAAAGGCCGAGTTTGCTGTGACGGTGAGTGCATAGGACCTGGAAGACTTCAACACTTTGAGAGCTGTTGAGGGTTGAGCACGAAGAGTGTGCGCAAAGATTTTGAAGGGCCAGAGTTGGTAAAGATCAGGAGGGACAGTTCCTTTACTTCATTGTGGGGACAGACTCCAGTGAAGTTCATACAGAGTGAAGGTGGTAAAGCAGAGAACTCTTCAAGAGGAAGAGAATCGATGACTTGAAGCTGTCGAGTAGATCTTAGAAGCCCCACAGCCCATCAGATTGTGGAGGAACAACGAGGGAGTTAACTCCCAGGCACATGGAGGAGTGGTTACCATTTCATATCGGCATATCGGGGTTGGCGAGTGCAAGAGCCGCATGCACGTCAGAATCGCGAGTTGCGACCCCCCTGATTTAATCGGAGCCATCGATCGTGACGCGGGCAGGTGGCACGAATCCGAAGAATCGTGGAGTCGTCATTCGGGGGTTTCAACACCAGAGCGCTTGTATCATGGATTCGTGATCCGCAAAATCTCGAGGTCAACGTGGCAGTGTGGGTCCCCGGGAGCGAGTGGAGGACAGGTGGCATGGTTGCGGAGAATTGACATCTCGACACTCGGGGTTTGTAAGCACAAAGGGTCTACCTCGCGGACAGCATTTTCCCGAGGGGAAGATCCCCGACACGGAGCCGTTGACTGTTGACCCGTTGGCATTTGGGACTCGGCATGTGAGTGGCACGAGATGGTGTTGCGAGCCTCGCAATATCGCGAGACCCGATCTTTCGATTCGCGAAAGGGAGATCACCGAGAATTCTATGGGTGAGAGACTCCCGAGGGAGTTGGAAGAGCTTTGACTCTTTGGGCTGAGTTATTAAAGGTCCTGGAGGAAGCGGCTGCCATCGAGGGTATGTTGCTATCAAGTGGTATCAGAGCAGGAGTTGGAGTTCTCTTTGTTGGGTTAACAGAGAGGAACAGGAGACATCATGCCACCCAGAAGAGAGAGGCAGTCACCTGATCGTGAAGACAGGGATGCGCGAAGGAGGGGTAGGCTAGCAAGTAACCCAGAGATGGAGCGCCAAATACGAGATCTCAGGGAGAGACTCGAGGAGATGGAGACCACCCAAAGACATGGAGTTGGTACAACAGAGATCAGCGACTCCGAGGTGGAAGAGGAAGCTGGGAACGATGCAGAAGAGATCTCAGCAGAAGATGCATCAACAGAAAGGTTGATCAAGGCCATTTCGAGGATGAGATCGAAGATGAAAATAGACATTCCCATCTATGAGGGAAGTCTAAATGATGAAGAGTTGCTGGATTGGATCCGAGCGCTCGAAACCTACTTCGATTATCAGGATATCGAAGAGGACAAAAATGTGAGGCATGCTGTCACGAAGCTGAAAGGATATGCAGCCTTATGGTCAGATGAGTTGCAGGCAGACAGGCGTTCCAAAGGCAAACAAAAGATAAAGAGCTGGGATCAGATGATCGCCAAGATGAAGGCGAAGTTGATTCCGAGGGATTACCAGATCACTCTGTTCAGGCGCATGCAGAACCTGAGATAGAAGATGATGACAGTGAAGGAGTACACCGAAGAATTCTATAGGCTCAACATTCGAGCAGGTCACCGAGAGAGTGATGATGAAAAGGTGGCAAGATACATGAATGGACTGAGGTATGATATTCAGGATGAGCTGAGCATGGTTACCATCTGGACAGTTGAGGATGCATACCAGATGGCTCTAAAAGCTGAGGAAAAGCTGAGCCGCAAGCAGGGACAGCGAGGGCGAGGCAGAAGTCAGCCCAGAGGCAAGACAGTTGCCCAAGAACGAGCACAAAAACCCAAAGAGGATTGGAAGAGGCCTCAGGGAAAAGCTGAAAGAGGTGGAACCTCACAGCAGAGGCAGCAAAATGCTGAGTCGAGGAGGCAGCAAGATGATCAGCAAGGAGGATATGCTGACATGAATACATTTCCTCGTACCCGAGGTCGAGGCATAGGTCGAGGAGGAGTTATCATGTGTTTTACATGTGGTAAGGACGGCCACAAAGCCGTGGACTGTCCAGATAGGAAAATGGATAGAGGAAAAACTCACATTGCTGAGGCGCAGAAGCGCGATGTGGAAAGAGAATATGCGGATAGCGGAAGATCGCTGGGGATGCATAAAATCCTTTTGAAGCCTGAGAAGGAGGTGGAAAGCATAATGTAGAGGAGCAGACTGTTCAGAATGGCTTGTACAACCAAGGACAGGAAATGCAAAGTCATAATTGACAGTGGGAGCACTGAGAATCTCGTTTTGACCGAGATGGTGGAGAAATTGGAGCTAGAGACAACTAAGCACCCGAGTCCGTATAAAGTCTCGTGGCTACAGAAAGGACACCGGGTAAGTGTCACTAAACAATGCTTAGTTAAATTTAAAATTGGGAATTATCATGATGAGATCCTGTGCGATGTTATTCGCATGGACGTATGTCATATACTATTAGGAAGACCATGACAGTATGATCGGAATGTTGTTCATGATGGAAGGATGAACACATACACCTTGGAGAAGGATGGAAGAATTCATAAACTGCTACCGATAAAGGATAAGGAAGTGAAACCAGAAGTTAGCAGCACGATACATCTCATTAGTGGGAAAGAAATTCTCACAGAGCTGGAGAAGAGTGAAGATCCACAATTCATTGTTGTCAGGAAGCCGAGAATTGTCCTAACGAACACAAGAGTGGACGACTTGCCAGAGGAGATTCAACAATTGTTGGGAGAGTTCGTTGATATCATCGTGGACAAACTGCCTCGTTCATTGCCACCAATGAGGAGTGTGAGTCACCATATTGACCTCATACCCGGAGCAAGTTTGCCAAACAAGGCAGCGTACAGGTTGACACCTCAGGAGAACGAGGAGGTCAAGAAGCAGGTGGAAGACTTGCTAGACAAAGGACTAGTGAGGGAGAGTCTGAGTCCATGTGTTGTTCCAACAGTACTAAGCCCGAAGAAGGATGGAGGCTGGAGGATGTGCACAGACTCCAGGGCGATTAATAAAATCACCATCAGGTACAGGTTTCCACTGCCGAGAATGGATGACTTGATGGATTGCCTAAGTGGGGAAAATTATTTCTCGAAGATAGATCTCAAGAGTGGATATCATTAGATCTGGATGAGAGAGGGAGATGAATGGAAGACAACATTCAAGACAAACGAGGGTTTGTACGAATGGTTGGTCATGCCGTTTGGGTTAACGAATGCACCGAGCACTTTCATGAGGCTGATGAATGAAGTCCTGCGAGAATTCATTGGCAAATTTGTGGTCGTGTATCTGGACGACATATTAATTTTCAGCAAGACAAAGGCTGAACACGTGAGGCATTTAGCCGTTGTGATGAGAAGGCTACAGCAGGAGAAGCTGCTGATAAACTTGAAGAAATTTTCCTTCATGCAGACCAAACTCGTTTATCTGGGTTTTGTAATTTTGGCGAATGAGTTGAAGATGGATCCTGAGAAGGTCGAAGTGATCAGGAATTGGCCATCGTCGAGGAATGTTTTTGAGGTAAGGAGCTTCCATGGATTGGCAAGTTTCTACAGAAAGTTCATTCGAAACTTTAGTGGAATTAGCGCTGCGATGATGGATACAGTCAGAAAGTGGCATAAAGTTTTTCAATGAATAGCTGAGGCTGAAAGGAGCTTCAATTTGTTGAAGCAAAAGATAACAGAGTAGCCAGTATTGGTGCTGCCTGACTTTCAGAAAATGTTCCAGGTGAAATGTGACGCCAGTGGGTATGCTGTTGGAGGGGTCTTGAGTCAGGATGACAGACCTGTGGCATACTACAACGAGAAGCTGGATGATGCCAAGTTGAAATACTCCACGTATGACAAGGATTTCTATGCCATCATTCAGGCGTTGAAGAAGTGGAGGCATTATTTGATACCCAAGGAGTTCGTGTTATACAGCGACAACCATGCATTACAGTATGTAAGTCAGTAGGAGAATTTGAATCAAAAGCATGCAAAATGGGTAGAGTACATGCAAACTTTTACATTTGTGATAAAGCACATTTCAGGGACTGCTAACAAAGTAGTTGACGCCTTGAGTAGGAAATGTTTACTGTTACAGGAATTCAGAGTGAAAACTTTGGGTTTTGAAAACCTGAAAGAGATGTATGTAGGCGATGCAAACTTCGGTGAGGCATACGAGGTAGCCGAGAACCCAATTCTCAGGGACCGGAGTCTGTGGATAGACTACTTGATTTAGGATGGATTGTTGTTCAAGGGAAATCAACTGTGCATTCCAGACTACTCTATGAGAGAGAATTTGGTGAAAGAAAAGCACAGTGGAGGCTTAGCCGGTCACTTTGGGCATGAAAAAACATTCGCCAAGATGAGCGAATCGTATTATTGGCCTGGCATGCGAGTAGATGTGAAGAGGTTTGTTGACAGGTGCAGGATATGTCAATACGCGAAGGGCCGAAAGCATAACACAGGGTTCTATCAGTCGTTGCCTATACCTGAGAGGCCATGGGAAGCCATTAGTATGGATTTTGTGTTGGGATTACCGAGAACACAATGAGGAGTAGATTCTATTTTTGTGGTGGTGGACCGGTTCTCGAAGATGGCACATTTTATTTTGTGTCATAAGACCAACGATGCGACCCACATCACGATTTTTTTTTTCAAAGAGATTGTGCGATTGCATGGATTGCCGAGAAGCATAGTCTCGGATCGGGATACGAAATTCATCGATCACTTTTGGAGGACGCTATGGAAGAAGCTGGGGACTGATCTGGCATTCATCTCAGCATACCATCCGCAGACAAATGGATAGACTGAGGTGGTCAATAGAAGCCTGGGAGACTTATTGAGAAGCCTGGTGACAGAGCATCACACCAGTTGGGATCAGATCCTACCACAGGCAGAATTTGCGTACAACGATTCTATGAATCAGAGTACAGGTAAGAGTGTGCTCTAGATTTTATATGGAACACAGCCGAGAGGACTGTCTGAGCTTAGGTTGCCAGAACAGGCTGAGACTAGTAGCGCAAAGGCTGAGCAATTCGCTGAAGCGATGCAGGAACTTCACGCAGAGGTGAAGCAGCGACTACAGAGGGCGAACTAGGAATATAAGCGCAGAGCCGATCAGAGGAAAAGACAACTTCAGTTTGAAGTTGGGGACATGGTTCTGGCGCACCTGAGGAAAGAAAGGTTCCCGAGAGGAACATACAAAAAGCTCAAGATGAAGAAGATTGGGCCGTGACGAATCCTGAGGAAATTTGGCGAAAATGCATACGAGTTTGAGTTGCCGGAGGGCATCGGAATATATTTGATTTTCAATATTTCGGATTTATACCCATATAGAGCTGAAGACGCAGAAGCTGGAGCTGAGGAACCAATGATCTAGTGGCAGAAGTAGTTTCCAGTTGCACAGAAACCTCAGATGGAGTGCATACTGGATAAGAGAGTAGGCACAAAGACCAGAAGAAAGCAATATTTTGAATACCTAGTGAAGTGGAAGAATCACCCAGTGGAGGATGCCAGCTCAGAGACAGAGGCATTCATACAGAAGCATGGGCACACTATACAGGAGCTCATGGACAGGAGCCCATGAAATCTTTTGAGCCGAGGAGTATGATGCAGGAGCATCGTGCACTTCATCATGCGAGCCAGTGCATGGAGTGAGGAAAGAACAGCTGGACAACGCCAACACATATATTTTTGAAATACTTTGAAAAGATTGTTGCGCCATTGTTTGAATGAAAGCATTCATAAGGAGCACACTTGTATTATATTATAGATAGGAAAGCATTTAATGGTTTTAATGTTGTTAGATAGGAATTAACTGTAGATTAGACAGTTTTACTTTTGAGAGGGAAGACGGAATATAGGCACCCTCCTTTGTACATTGTAGAAGAACTCATTCATTCATACAGGAACTAGGGAGAGCAAACAGAGAAGTTGTGAAGAACACCCATGTACAGATTGAATTAATAAGAGAGAGACTTTGATTCAATTCCATGGCTGTGTTTGAATTGTGTGTGTTGTTGATATTTTGTTGTTGCATACTTGCTTCTCTTTATGCTTATCTTTTATATGCTGCGTATGTGATTGCATATCAGGTTCGTAACCTGAGAGAATGAGAAATCAGTTTCAATTGTTTCTCTGTTTAAGCCTGGAGATTCTTGCATAGAGTGCAGTTGAATTCCTCCGCATAGAGTGCGTTGAGGAGGCTCTAGAGTTAAACTTTCATTCTCTTTTAGCCAGAGTTGGTTTGGTTTATTCGAGCCATGCAGGTGAAGTGCAGGTCGAATTGGACTCTCAGTAGTAAGTCTGAGAAGGGAAAGGATGGGTTTGTTGTGACGGTGAGTGCATAGGACCTGGAAGACTTCAACACTTTGAGAGTTGTTGAGGGTTGAGCACGAAGAGCGTGCGCAAAGATTCTGAAGGGCCAGAGTTGGTAAAGCTCAGGAGGGACAGTTCCTTTACTTCATTGTGGGGACAGACTCCAGTGAATTTCATACAGAGCGAAGGTGGTAAAGCGGAGAACTCTTCAAGAGGAAGAGAATCGATGACTTGAAGCTGTCAAGTAGATCTTAGAAGCCCCGCAACCCATCAGATCGTGGAGGAACAGCGAGGGAGTTAACTCGCAGGTGCATGGAGGAGCGGTTGCCATTTAATATCGGCATATCGGGGTTGGCGAGTGCAAGAGCTGCATGCACATCAGAATCGCGAGTTGCGACCCCCCCGATTTAATCGAAGCCGTCGATCGTGACGCGGGCAGGTGGCATGAATCCGGAGAATCACGGAGTTGGCATTCAGGGGTTTCAACACCAGAGCTCTTGTATCATGGATTTGCAATCCGCAAAATCCTGAGGTCGACGTGGCAGTGTTGGTCCCGGGGAGTGAGTGGAGGATAGGTGGCGCGGTTACAGAGAATCGACATCTCAGCACTCGGGGTTTTTAAGCACAAAGGGTGTACCTCGCGGACATCATTTTCCCGAGGGGAAGATCCCTGACATGGAGTCGTTGACTGTTGACCCGTCGGCATTCGGGACTCGGCATGTGAGTGGCACGAGACGATGTTGCGAGCCTCGCGATATCGCGAGACTTGATCTTCCAATTCACGAAAGGGAGATCACCGAGAAGTCTGTGGTTGAGAGACTCTCCAGGGAGTTGGAAGAGCTTTGACTCTTTGGGCCGAGTTATTGAAGGTCCTGGAGGAGGCGGCTGCCGTCGAGGGAAGGTTTCTATCAGATGAGTTCAATGTTGATAATTTTCCTTACACCTTTTAACTTATCTATAAATAAAGGAGTTGAAAGGAATACCAAACATGGGTTGAGCATATTAGATCAATATGTTTAGTTTTTTATTTCATGTTGCTTTAATCTAGTCTCAATTAGTACTAACTCACATCACTTATCCACACTTTAGTGGGTGAGATATTCATTGTTGATGTGTTTTGTTTGGAGACTAGATACCTAAGAAGAGACTTGCTCTACCCTAGAACCTAGATTTATTTTCCATTATTCTCTTTCTTGGTTTTTGGAAATTAGATAGTTGAGAAGTTTATTTTCCATATCTAGCTTCCTATTTTCATGATTTGATATATCAAATTAAATTCTTTGAAGGATATGATATTGTAGCAAACATATTCATGACATTTGGATAGAGTCTAAGAGCATTGATGTTCAAAAGATGATTTCACAACATCCTTGGAAGATCTCCCTC